>CM033636.1:26426410-26613910 GCA_019453435.1 Rhinogobius similis
CTCATTAAAGCCGGTCGCCGCTTGGGCTCGGTGTGTGGGACGGCCGCCATAAATCCATATTTCAAGTAGGACTCCTGGTGTTGTCTGTTAAAAGCTTCTTCTGTCTGGGCCTTTTCCACGTCGCCAAGAAACGTTCTTAAGACGTCTGTTTCTTACTCATTTTGTTGCTTGTGGGTTAAATGTTAGCGCTCAAGTGACCCAGATGTAACAGAGAGAGTCATTTTTCAAACTAAAAGATTTCAAAATAAAAGCTCGCTCAGGCTCAGTTTATAAATAAAACGTGAATAAATTAATAATAAATAAATTAATTATTTGTTGTGCGTCCCGGTAGCAATTGATTGATGGAAAACACAAAATTTACAAATTTACACCCAAAAAAGTCAGGTACCCCAGTTTTAATGTAACCTATAAGACAAAACTTGCCTGAAAGTAAAGTTGGATGAAAACAAATAAAAAGCACTTAGATCCACATTTTATGGACTGAATAAGACTGAAAATTTTACATAAAAAATTCTCATTCTTCCTCATATTATTATTTAGTTCTTACAGTTATTTTGTGACTTGAATAATCCCAATGATCAATTAACCAAACATTCTTCACGTTTTTGTTAATGCATGTTATATTATGATTTAAAGTACCAATCACAGGTTGGACGACTCATTTAACTAAAATTCTTTACAAATCGTATCCAAGTTTAGTCATTTTTTTAGGTTTTTAATTTCACTTCCTGGTTGTAAATGATGACATCACACTAGGAAATTACCACAGCAAACATCCTTTAACTTAATAACAAAAATATATATTTGAATGTCTTCTTTTGTTGAAATAATGTTTAAAAGGGGCAAAAAAAGTAGTTTCTTTTGTGTAAATCATGTATAATCTTATGCCAAGTGTCATTTTCAACAGATTAAAATTTTTTCCTCCACAAACAGTTACTAATTGGTGTAAAACTATAATATATTTACATCAGCTATCAATCAATCAACCAATTAAAACCAACATTAGAAAATCATAAAACCCGTCATACGCACTTTAAAATGCTTGTTTTTCCTGGTTTTGTGTGAGTATTTTATGGTTTTGTTTATGTATTTTATGACTTTTTATCTTTTATTTATCCTCTTTAGCTTGTGTTTAATGTTTTGAGGTATTCATTGTTTAATATTTTATCGTTTTTTATGATCACTGGTAGAGGAACTGTTTATCTTGTATTTTTTTTATGGTTTTATGTGTCGCAGCTTGTAAACATTTCAGTTTATAAAAGTAGATTAGTACTGGATTGGGTTTTATAGAAATAGGCGACAATATTTTAGCTGAAATACCAACAATAACGATGGAAAAAGTATGAGTAATGCTTGAAGAACCAATAAAAGTAATGGGTCTAATAAATTAATTTTGGTTAAACATAAGAACCCAAGTGTTAGAGGCGACTCAGACTCAAAGAAACACCTAACACACGGACAGTGACAGCACACGGCCATTTAAGGAATCACAGTCGAGTGGAAATGTCCAAATGTAATGGCCTTATTTAGTAAAAGAACGGAGCATTCAGGGACAATAACTTCATGATGCGTTCAAGACCTCCGTGTCAGGCTCGGAGAAAGAAGAAGGCTGTTTGAGTCAAGACTAGATACAGATAGAGATTTTTAGCTTCATCCAAACTGTAAATATTGATAAATAATGATAAAAATGTAAAAAAAAAACCAAAAAAAAAAAACTATATTATACCATGCTATAATAAAAAAATATATTAAAAAAAAGATGGATAATAAATTTTAAAAATCTGTGAAGAAAACAACAAAATATTGCAATTGAATCCAGATTGCAAATCAGAGTGGGTGTGATAATCAAATAATAAAAGCTGTAATTATTTAAATACAATGTCCTCTGCAAAGAACAAAATAACTGATCTTTTTATAAAAAACACCTGTAGTTTAGCTCTCTACAAACATGTTCTGAAATACATGGGATTCTTCTTTGTTAAAGCTCCTGGAGTTGAACAGAATCTACATTTCAAACATATTTCAGTTGCTGAGCTCCAGGTGGACGTCACTGACAACAAATTGTACATTTTCTGTATCTAGTCCAAGTCTATTTTATTTTATTTTATTTATTAGCTCATTCTTAATCTTATGCATGCCTCTTTTATATCATTTGCTATTATTTTATTCATTGTTTTATGTTGTACCTTATGTCAAAGCAAGTTCCTGGTTTGTGAAGTTTGTTCACTGACAACGGCAATTTTCTGTTCATGTTAAAGACAAATGACATGAACACTTCCCCAGCGACGCTTCTGTGTGGACAAATGGAGTTTGTGGGTCAATGCTAACGCTAATGTTAATCTGAAGCGTTTTTTTTGGGTTTTTTTTTAATTAAAACTAAAAAGCAGAGGTAAACTATTTATAAAAAATAATCAGATAGTATTTACTCTACATTAGTTGGCAGTCAGCTGCTGCTGTGACCAGTTGGCTGAGAACAGAAGAGCCCAGAGTGTGGCCTGCGGGCCAAATCTGGCCCTCCAATTAGAGAATTGGCCCGCGAAGGTGTGCTGAGATTTGTTAGGAGAATCTATTTAATTACATTTTGTGCTAAAAAGACTGTCAGCCGTTGCAAAAGAGACCAAATCAAGTCTGTTCTCCCAAAACATGTGAATGAAAGACAATTTAATCATCATATTTTTGCGAATAAACATATTAAATGCAACACAAAATTGGGTTTGGCCCTGGGCAGCTACTATGTATACATTTTGACCTGCCGAGGAAAAAATTACTAATTTAGTCCCACCGAGGAAAAAAAGTGTGCACCCCTGCCATAGAGGTCAGACACTCTGCTGCTCTATATTCTGACTGAGAAGCAGAAATGTCTGCCTTTTGTCAGTGCGGCTATTGTTTTGCTGTAATTAACTTTATACAATTAAAACAAGTGGTTTAGATAACTTGTTTGCCAACAGTCGGTCACACTTCAACTCCTCAACACTTGGACTCAAACATGTCATTTAAAAACAGAAAGAACAGTGTGTGATCCCAAAGTCCACATCCGTGATAAAGCCACGCCTGCACGCCTTATTTTTTTAGGTGTCCGGTCGAGTCAGAGTTGTTATCAAACAGCTGCAGCTCTTTCACATTCAGCATATGTTTTTAGCTTCTACTGGAGAAAATGTCCTTACTCACTGGTTTTCACAGACGAGAGCACATCACTCCAGTTTTAACCTCCCTTCACTGGCTCCCTGTGCGTTTTAGCATTGATTTTAAGATTTTACTGATCACTTTTAAAGCTTGTTTAGGTCTTGCACCGAGCTACAGCTGAACTTTTAACTCCTCACGAGCCCTGCAGCCTTAGCTCCTCAGCAGGTCCCTGTAGCGGTTCCAAGGTCGAGGCTCTGGACTAAAGGTGATGGAGCCTTTTCAGTCCGGCCCCTCGGCTTTGAACGACCTGCTGGAGATAAGGCTTGCACTATCAGAGTCATCTTATAAATCACTTCTTAAAACTCACTTTTATCGTTTGGCATTTTTATTATCTTTCTTGTCTTTCTTGCTTTAGCATTGTCTGTGTGTGAGAGCTTTTATTTATTGTGAAGCACTTTGTAAACTTTGTTTTTAAAGATGCTATATAAATAAAGGTGGTTGTTGTTTGTTGCTGTCGTTTGTTGTTGGTGTTGTTTGTTGGTTTGTTGTTTGTTTGTTTTATTGTTGGTGTTTGTTGGTTTGTTGTTGGTTGGTTGTTGGTTTGATGTTGGTGTTTGTTTTATTGTTGGTGTTGTTTGTTGGTTGGTTGTTGGTTTGTTGTTGGTGTTTGTTGGTTGGTTGTTGGTGTTGTTTGTTGGTTGGTTGTTGGTGTTGTTTGTTGTTGGTTGGTTGTTGGTGTTTGTTGGTTTGTTGTTGGTGTTTGTTGTTGGTGTTGTTTGTTGGTTTGTTGTTGGTGTTGTTTGTTGGTTTGTTGTTGGTGTTTGTTGTTGGTGTTGTTTGTTGGTTTGTTGTTGGTGTTGTTTGTTGTTGTTTGCTGGTTGGTTGTTGGTGTTGTTGGTTTGTTGTTGTTTGTTTGTTGGTTGTTTGTTGTTGTTTGTTGTTGGTGTTTGTTGGGTTGGTGTTGGGTTGTTGTGTTTGGGTTGGTGGTGTTGTTGTTCTGTTTGGGTTGGTGTTGTTGTGTCGTTGTTGTGTTGTTGTTGTGGTGATGAACGAGGGAAAAGTCTCACCGCTAAAATGTTACATAAAGTAGATTGATTTGGGTAAAATGTTTAATGAACACGAGCAACAACAAGTCACAACGAAGCGATTTCCTGAAAACGTCTTTTTAGTCCATGTAGAACTTATTTTCTGTTGAGCTCGTCTGCTCCGTGTAAACTACAACGGAAACAAGACGGCGGCGCGTACGACAACTTCAGGAATAAGGTAAATACTTGAAAACTCTAAAATCCTTTCTAAACCGTGCAGCCCTGATTGACACTTTTGACGACCCTGAGTATTACAGAGTGGAAGTACATTTCGATGCAGTTAAACCAAAGTCAGACCAGACAGTCACTTCTGAAAGCTGAAAAGTAATCGCGTCGAGAGGTAGCCGACACCTCCAGCGCCAAAGCGGTGGCCAAACCCGTTCTAATTTATTGCCTCCGTGATGAATCGCCATGACGACGCCACAGAGTGAAACGAGCGCAGTTGAAAAGTGCTGCGTGATCAGTTTCTAACTCGGTCTGTTAACCTCCACAAACTCATTATATTAGAGTGTCTTTGGCACTTAATTAACTCTGTGGAACGGATTGAAGAGCTCGCTCTGAGTGGAGGGAAACGACACGTACGACTGTGTTTGTGCTGATTCTGAGGCGCTGAATTAACGGAGTTTAAATCGAATCGTGACACAAACATTGCAACTATTTTTGATTTAAAATGGCACTGATTAAGTTTGTCTTGTTTAGGTTCAAATGAATGACGTTGGAAGACATTTTTTAATAGTTTCTTCTTTTTTTTTGCAAATCATTCAGCCCTAATTTCAATTAAATGGACTTTTGACAAAACAATCAAATAACATTGTTGCAATCAGTTGGAAATGTGCTAAAATGTGCCTGTAAATGTCTTGCTTGAATGTAAAAACAATAAAATAGCAGAAAAGATGACTCCTTTTTCTTTTTATTGACTCTTTTTGCAGCTTGTTGGTGTTTTCTTTTCATAAACTAAAGGACCACACCCCTAAGGCTATACCTTAGGGGTGTGGTCCTTTAGTCATTTAGTCGATTAATTGGTCAATGGATTCTTAGTTGACCCAGATTTTTGTAAGCTGACTAATTGTTTGATTTAGATTTAAAGGATTATATGGTGAAAACAGCAAAAACGAGTAGATATGGAGTGAGTCAGCTGAAGATTTTGGAGTTTAGTCTGACTTACACATAAATCTAACAAATAAATACACTGTTTACTAGTACTTTTCTGAATAAATAGTTGTTGCTTGCATGAGGTTTTATGCGGTGAAGTTTGAGTGCAGTTTTGCTTAGCACCATGCAGACACGTATAGTTCTGATATACTTCTTCCACACTTTATGGACTGTTAAATAGACCCTATCAACCAATTAGTCGACTAATGGATTGGGCAGGTCTTTAGTCGACTACAGCTCTATAGCCTACTCGGATACTGAAAGTCTAAAGCCCGGCGTCCATAGCAATATTTTTTGTCTATTTATGGATGTCTCACTGCAAGAAGTGATGAATTAAAAGTGTCAGAACAGAGTCACGATCAGTCGTAGCTACAGTCAGGCCCGAGCTCCGTGTGATAAAGCGCAACGTGCTAGTGATGCTTTGGTGTCTGTAAAAGTTACTAAAAGAAAGAAAAATGGGAAGATAAGGTCCTGTTCACGGTGGAGCTCCTCTGCTGTTACTTTATGGAAGTGTTTCCCAACCAGGGGTACGGGGACCCCTTGGGGTAAGAGCAATTACCAGGGGGCACTTGGAATGGTTTCTGGTTTTAAAAGAAGATCAAATGTACTTTTATCTGAATAAAAAGTGTCATTAGTTGTAAATTTTGAATGTTTTTGAAGTATCTTGGATCATAAATATAATTAAAACAAACATGTAACAGTAATAATTACAATATGCAACTAGTAAACCCATTTATTTGTCTGAAACTCAAGAGACAGAGCTTAGGGGGGACACGAGACAAACACGCTGGGAACCACTGCTTTACATTTATGACACAATAGTAAATACAACGACAGGAGGACTCACTCTGAGACCAGGATTCCAAAATATCAAACGGGTTTGTTATCAGTCCACAGCTTTGGTTTAGTCTTTGTCTCTGTTTTTCGGTTTAGTCTTTGTCTCTGTTTTTCGGTTTAGTCTTTGTCTCTGTTTTTCGGTTTAGTCTTTGTCTCTGTTTTTTTAAGTTTAGTCTTTGTCTCTGTTTTTGGTTTAGTCTTTGTCTCTGTTTTTTGGCTTAGTCTTTGTCTCCGTTTTTGGTTTAGCCTCTGTCTCTGTCTCACTGTGGGCGCAACAAGCCACGATTGTCACAAATATTTTGTTGCAGACGACCAAAACTGTGCAGTTTACACCCGGCTTAAGACATATTGTCTTGTAAATACTGTCCACATCTAAACGCCTTTCTTTTAAAAAATAATGATGGGACGAGATACAATTCCCGCAAGACGAGACACAAGATTAAGCTCCACGAGAACGAGACAAGACTTCTTTATTTCTTCTTCTGCGGTTCTTTACTTTATCAGAGTTTTGCAGTATTTGTAGCACTTACTTTTCAAACTACAGCTTTTCACGACATATACCTCAGCACTTGAACCAACTTATTATCCAAGACAACGTATAAACACAAGGAAAACCACCATCTGCAGCACAAACTTGTGGCAATTCAAGCTAAAAGAGCTCTTGCAGCAGATCTGGTCATCCTTATTAAAAACACCAATTATATCCAAAGAATCTCATTCAAATTAATGCCCTGTTTCTTGAGCCAAACACTGTCGTAGTAATTGTACTGCAGTGCGGAGCCTGACAGGGTGCACCCGTAAGTAAAAGTACGACGGATTGGACAATAATGGCCAGAGCACATGCAGCTGTCCAGAAGCCATAACAGGACGGACGCTAATAGAGCCTCGGCGTTTGGCCCGGAGCCTGAGGACAGAAAATATGAAGTGGTTTTCTGGCTCTGGAGCGCGAGCTGAAGATGCTGAGATGTAAAGAGTGTGGCGAGCTTTAATTAGGACTGTGCGCCGTTAGAAAGAAGAAAATGCACTTGGTTTGGGGGTTTGACGGCCCGTAGTTTGCTCCTTCTAAGACGCTGAACTTAAAACTAGCTTGTATTTACTTTTTATGATGAATGAAGAATGATTTGGAATGTTTCTGGCAGACATTTTTACATTGTTATTGTAGGTATTGGGATGCACGTTTTCAAATTTTTCTTTAACCGATTGTTGGAGCTCTTCGCGGTCAATAATCAGTTAACCAGTTGAGTGAACACAGAGCTTTTTTGTTGTAGTTTTTGTTCCTGAACGAGTTATTTTAGACATTGGTGCATCATGAGAGAAAACACAGAGCAGCGACGGTAACAGGTTTAAACAGAGCATGACAGACTCAGTGAAAGCTCCAATAAACACTGTTCAGATGCTCTTTTTTAAGAGTCACGTTATAAAGTCGCTAACATTAGCCGCTTAGCTTTAGCTTGTGCAGGTAAAAGATGGATAGTAAAAAGCTGTCTGTTTTCTCTCCAACGTGAAATCCAAGTTAAATAAACCATACAATATTAATATTAGTTCATAAATACTGCAGTGTCTCAGGCTCTTCTTCTTTTTGTTTTACAGCAACTAAAATAAAGCACCAACTAAAAGGAGCATTACTGCCACCTACTGTTCCGGTGTGTCTCACGTTCATCTTTATGAGATAAATCCACTATTTTGAAGTTGTCAGCACTTGTTTTCGCTCAGATGCTACAATCGCATGAACGTCTCTCTCGGCGCCCTCTAGTGGTGCAACTGTGTATTACAACAGAGTAAACAAGGCAGAAAATGAGACGTGCCAGTTTAACCGGGCTGAGCTCTTCACTTGGTTTAGTCACGGTTAATGAGCTAATCGTTAACCATGAACACTCCTAGTCTGCATGCCTTTATTTGATGATATAAACTGTTATTATTCATTGTTTAATTTTGCACCATGTCTACAAAGACAATTGTGGTTTCTGTTTTGTAAGAAGTTAGTAATAATGCAATTAAAAATATCCAACTACTTTGATGACAAGGTGGCTGAGCGGTTATTCCTTCCTCATAGCAAAAAGGTTTCAGGTTTGATTCCCTCAGGTTGTTTTTGTTGGATATATTTCTGATGCAAATACCAAAAATATAAATAAAAACATTTGAAAGAATAACAACGTTTTTATCGCTTTGTCATGTTTTTGACGCTTTTAGTATAATTTTTTTGTCACTTATCGTCGCATTTGTGATGCTCTAAGTTGAGTTTTTGTTGCTTATAGTCTTGGGTTTTCTTTGCTTTTAGACTTGATTTTGCAGCATTTAGTTAGAATTTTGTCTCTTTTAGTAGTGTGTTTTAGCAGTTTTATTGCATTTCAAAAATTGCAGCATTTTGTGATTTGCTAATTGCGTCTATTCAATTTGCGTGTTCGATTCGATTTTGACTAATTATGCAGCCCGAGCTTGTACTTTCTGGAACTCCAGTTACACTTCTTTCAGCTTGCATGTGATTGGAAATTAGTGCTACAATGTCGATATTATTGCAATATTTGAATATACTTTTTTCCTTGGGATGCACCGATCCAGCTTTTTCAGATCTGATACCGATTTCGATACTTGGGCTTTAAGTATCTGCTGATACCCGATATCAACCGATACCTCTGCAGAGACTGAAAATAACATTTATTTTCTTAAAACAAGAATAACGTATGACAAAACTGACCCAAATTTGTTTTTACAGCTATTCTTTATCCTTCAACTAACGACAGAACAGCTTTATGTAACAAAACCTCAAACATCATGAGACGTTCTGGACCAACAAGGGCCTGTAAATAATCTGAATGAATCCATTTAAAGACCCAACCACATACAGGCTGAACTGATATTCTACCGGATTCAACAAACATTTCCGTATCGACACAGATGTTTGACACCAGTATCGATGATTCCTTTTAGACACATCAGTTATATTAAAACAAATCCATTAGAACTCTGTGAAAATAAAAACTTAACAGAGACAAAACCAGGACTCAATCAAGGTTTTCATTTTGTTTGTTGTGATATCTACACATTACATTGTACTGTGAAGCCCTAATGCTTTATATCCAGTCGGAGTGGTAGTAGTAGTAGTAGTAATTATAGTAGTAGTAGTAGTAGGATTGTATAACTCCGGCTCGTCTCCAGTTTCCGTGTTGTGACTTAATTCAGGCCAAACAATTAGCAGAAAATTACAGTAAGTGAGTAAGTCCTTTTGTCAACCGCAGTGTCACGTTACAGTCAGAGTGTGAAAGACGAGGGCAACACACGCCAAACTGCTGCTGCTACTGCTGCTACTGCTGCTGCTGCTGCTGCTGCTGCTGCTGCTGCTGCTGCTGCTGCTACTGCTGCTGGCAGCAGCAGCTGGCGGCTGCTAGCCCGGCCCGACCAGCACGCAGCAGCTGAGCCCAACGCAGCAGCAGCCAGCAGCAGCGGCTGCGCTGCTATTGGCCAGCAACAGCTGCTTGCTCGCTGCTGCTGCTAACACGCGTTTGGCGGCTGCAGCAGCCCGGCTGCGGTTCAGCCCGGCGGCAGCAACGTTTGAAACCAGCAGCTGCTGCTGCCAACGGTTGCTGCTGCTGCAGCGGCAGCTGCTGTTTGCTGCTGCTGCTGCTGCTGCTGTTGCTGCTGTTGCTGTTTGCTGCTGCTGTTGCTGTTGCTGCTGGCAGTATGTTGTGATTTAACAGCTGCTAACTGCAACTCTCTTTGGATTGCTGTTGCTGCTCAAGCTGCTGCTGCTGCTGTTTGCTGATTTGCTGCTGCTGCAGCTGCTGCACTGCGTTGCTTGTTGCTGCTGCTGCTAACTGCTGCTGTTGCAGCGGGTTGCTGCTGCTGCCTTAAGCTCAGCTGCTGTTGCTGCTGCTGCTGCTGCACTGCTGATTTGCTTGATTTGCTGCTGCTTAGCAACTATACTGCTTGTTGCTGTTAACGATTTGCTGGTGCTGCTGCTTAACAACGTTTGCTGCTGTTTGCTGTTGCTGCTGCAGCTGCTGATTTGCTGCTGCAGCTCACGGTTTAGCAACCGGTTGCTGCTGTTGCTGCTGCTGCTGCTGCTGCTGCTGCTGCTGCTGCTGCTAACAGCTGCTGTTGCTGTTGCTGCTGCTAACAGCTGCTGCTGCTGCCAACCTGCGCTGTTTGCGATTTGCTGCTGCTGCTGCTAGCAGCCTTGGCAGCAGCCTTGTTTGCTGCTGCTGCCCAGCAAAACGCTGCTGTTGCTGTTGCTGCAGCAGCTGCTGTTTAGCTGTTGCGGTTGCAGCTGCAGCAACCTGCTGTTTGCTTAAGCTGCTGCAGCAGCAACCTGTTGCTTGTTTGCTGTTGCTGCTGCTGTAGCAGCTGCTGCTGTTTGCTGATTTGCTGCTGCTGCTGCTGTTGCTTGTTTAGCTCACGGTTGCTCTGCTGTTGCTGCTGCAACTTGTTTGCAGCGCGTTGCTGCTGCTGCTGCTAACTGATTTGCAGCTTTTGCTGCTGTTGCTGCTGCTGATTTGCTGCTTGTTTGCTGCTGCTGCTGCTGTTGCTGCTGCTGCTCACGGTTGCTACTGTTGCTACTGCCGTTGCGCTGTTGCTGCTGTTACTGCTACTGCTGCTGCTGCTGCTACTGCTGCTCACGGTTGCTGCTGCCTTGTTGCTGGCGGCTACTGCTACTGCTGTTGCTGTAACAGCTACTGCTGCTACTGCTACTGCTGCTGCTACTGCTACTACTACTGCTGCTACTGCTGCTACTACTACTACTGCTGCTGCTGCTGCTACTGCTGCTGCTGCTACTGCTACTGCTGCTGCTGCTGCTGCTGCTGCTGCTGCTGCTACTGCTACTGCTGCTGCTGCTGTTACTGCTACTGCTGTTTGCTGTTACTGCTGCTGCTGCTGTTACTGCTACTGCTGTTGCTGCTACTGCTGCTACTGCTGCTACTTGTTGCTGCTGCTGCTGCTGCTGTAGCAGCAGCAGCTTGCTGCTGTTACTGTTACTACTACTGAATGAAGTACTCAAGTAGAAGTACAGATACAGCAGCAAAAAATACTCATGTAAAAGTATCACATTTTAAAATCTACTGAAGTAAATGTATTGAAGTGCTGCTTTAAAATGTATTTTAAGAGTAAAAAGTCATTATTTCAGGTTTGGAGAACTATTAAAGCATCAAATTGTAATCCTGATTGATTTATTCTGTTGAGTTCTGGTCGTTAAAGGCAACTTTTCTAGGTAATTTTTGTCTTTAGAGGCTTTTTGTTTTGCTCAAAAGTGCTTTAAAAAAAAAAAAAACCTTCAGCCTTTTCAGCAGGTCTAAAACCTTAAGAAAATATACTTTTCAGTCCAGTTGAAAAAAAATGTTGTGGAGTAGAAAGTACAGATACATGCTCTGAAATGAAATTAGGTAAATGTATACTACTACTACCACTACTACTACTACTACTACTACTACCACTACTACCACTACTACAGAATGTGACCAAAACCTACAACAACTATTACTACAGTCCTTGCCCCCAAATAACAACATAATTATAACAAATAACATTGGAATAACTACATTTCCCTTGGTCCTCTCTGATTGTATTACTGTGATTGGATTGAACTTCTATTCAGGCAAAGCTGATCAGTTGTTCATCTGCAGAATAAATAACAGTTACATAACATAACTGGATCCATTTTATAATACGAGGAAATAAATGAAGCCGTGTTCAGTCCTTGCACTGGTATCTGGTACTCATCCACTTCTACGGCGTGCACTTCGTTTCAAATAACAATGATTTTTGCTCTAATAAAGGTATCAAAACCATAAAGAATGTCCATGTCTGTGACCCAAACTGCACTCAAAAGACAACAATCACACAGGAGTTCATGCAAAAACAACTATTTATACAGAAAAGTACAAGGAAACAGAGTACTTATATGTTAGAGATAAACAAGTTAGATTAAACTCATAATTCACTCCAAAATCTTCGGCTAACTCACTCCACATCTTTATCATTTTGTTGTGAGCTACTGTACCATAGACACCCTTTTAATCTAAATAAATAATCCTAAAAATGTTGTGAATACATTTGGAAAAGTAAAAGTTTAAAATGACAGGAAGTAGAGCCGAGTTCTACAATGGAATCCCTCTGTGATGTCATCAAAAAGCGACGTGTGAAAATACAGATTATTTACAGACAACTGACACATTTTCTGACAGTTTAAGCCAGTGGTTCCCAACCTTTTTTGTCTGGAGTACCCCTTAAGCTTTGTCTCATGCTCGGAGTACCCCTTAACTTGAGTTTCAGACAAATAAATGGATTTACTAGTTGCATATTGTAATTATTACTAGTATATTTTTGTTTTAATTATGTTTATGGTCCAAGATACTTCAAAAATATTTAAAAAGTACAACTAATGACACTTTTTTCATTCAGATAAAAGTACATTTTATCTTCTTTTAAACCTGAAACTATTCCAAGTGCCCCCCGGTAATTGTTCACATACCCCAAGGGGTTCCTGTACCCCTGGTTGGGAAACACTGGTTTAAGCCATCATTCAACAAAATAAAGCCGTTATCAGATTTTATTATACATTAGAGCATAACTATAGTGTAATTTACATGGATTTGGGCCCTTTTTTCAAAATGGTTGCTTGGTAACAGTTGTGGAATTACCTCTATTTCATATCTACAGCTAACCCAGTGGTCGGGTCAGAGGGTCAGGTCATAAAAGTCATCATTTAAGTCAAATTAACAGTCAAAATCCCAAACAAACGATTGGAAATTGGATGAGGGAACATAAAAACCTCAATTTCTTTGTATTTGTTTGAAATAAATGCTTCTCAGTTATAATTTGTATTTGTCAGGGCCACAGTTTTGGGCTTGGGGTCCCAACAAGTCCTCGGTTCACACAGAGGGGGCTTCAAGAAGAAAAGGCTGGGAACCACTGGTCTAAGCAGTCATGTTCATCATATTTGGCCACACCCACTCTTTCAGCCACAGAGCCGAGAATCCCGTTCACGCAAATGATGAACGAGGGAAAAGTCTCTCGTAGTAGATTGATTTGTGTAAAATGTTTAATGAACACGAGCAACAACAAGTCACAACACAACGATTTCCTGGTCAGTCTGAAAACGTCTTTTTAGTCCATGTAGAACTTATTTTCTGTTGAGCTCGTCTGCTCCATGTAAACTACAGCGGAAACAAGACGGCGGCGCGTACGGAAACTTCAGGAATAAGGCTAATAGACCCTTTAAAAGTTTCTAAATAAAAACATTCTAAATTCAGAACGGAGGCAAAAGTGAAGTACAACATAATGTGATTCACTGGAGAAACTGGGATTAACCTCAGAATGTCACAAAATATGACAAATGTAGATGATTTAGTGTCAGTAAAAGCCTCAGACACATGTGAGTGACATCAGAGCTGCTTTAAACACATTTATTATTGTATTTTACATTATGTTTGAGGAAATTATGATCAACTCTTTGCATTTTTGTAGGGCTGCAACAAGTTAATTGAATAATCGCAACTATTTGATTCCAGAAATGGTTGTGAACTAATTAAATAATGGAGTGATCATTAACTGGTCACTCACTCTTAAAAATTGTATGTGCTGAAAGAAGAGGTTTTATGACTCAGACAGAGCAGGAATGACATAAAAAACACACAGGAAACATGTCAATTGTGTGTTTTTGATTAAAATCCTTCTTCATCTATTAATATTCTCCACCAGGACGTCGTCAAACGACTTCACTTCAACTTTGTCTGGGTAAAATTTTGTAAAATTCTCATATTCAAGGGTTGTTGCATTCAAAAGAACTAATCGCTGCGAGACTAATCGATTACCAAAATAATTCTTAGTTGCAGCCCTACATTTTTGATGAAGGAACAATCCAGATTTATGGGTTTTACTGGAAAATACTTACAGAAATGTTGAGCTCATGATAATTTTTCATTGTATCTAGAGATATATTAGATACTAAACCATAAATTAGATTATTTTGAAGCTAAAATACAATTTTAAGGCTAGAAAATTGTATTTTGTCCATCGTTTGTTATAGAAAAGCAAACTAACTGACCTTTCTACCCTGGAAATTCAAATGTGTTGCTTTTTTCCAACACACACACTTAAAACCAGTAGAATTTAGATCTAATGTGAGAGAATCATCGAAAAATTAGCAGTGATTTTGCCTCCATTCTGTGATTTTGATGACACCACATTTTAACAGGTCTATAGACTTCAGCAGTGTAAAAACCATGTGGCACAGAGGCACGGGACGATACTGAAACTCACAATTATCAGGGCCAGAATAATTGCGATTAACAATAATATCACGATTGTTATTAAAATGGCTGACAGTTTGAAAATGTGACGTATAAAGACATTACTTTCTCTGTACGATCTAGAGGAGAATGTAAAGGGTAAATTGCTTTTTTCTGCACAATCTGGTGACAAAATGGCGATCATCTTTGTTGGCGATTACAAACGATCACTGTCTTCCGATATTATTGTTTATTGTCCCATCCCTAGTGGCACACGGAAGAAGAGCGGGGCTTGTATTAAGTAGCTCTCCTGGTATAATCCCGTTTAACCCGCCTCACTTCGGCGCTTCCCTGTTGGCATTGTCTTGTCCAACAGCTGCTGCCGTCTGTAAATAGACCGAGCTCGAGTCCAAAGTCCGGCCCGGGTCTGTGCTCAGGCCTGGATCTCGCTGGCACCAGATCCACAGGTGGCACTGCGCCCACTGATCCAGCACGAGCGCCGAGCGTCTGGCACTGACCGCAGGCAGCTGCAGGCAGAGGTGCATCGTGGGAAATGGAGTTTATTTGAGCTTCGTCTGTGTCGTCGTTACTGCAGTGGGATTTGAGGGATGGATATTGGTTATTGGGTTTCTGTAATTGGTTTTACTGGAGTAATTGTAGTTTTAAGGGCGATATTGACAAAAAATGTATCTGGAGAAATATTTTTAATGATCTTTATACAAATCTTCAAACAGTATTTTCAGGAATGTGTTGTAAATGTTTTGTCCAAGAATTACAAAAAGCTTGAATGGATCATAAAATTAACCACAAAAGTGCATCTCATCGAAATTTGGGAGATTGTGCCGTGTTTCGGTCTCGTTTGGAGGTCATTTTTAATTGTTTAATTACAGACAATCCACTCAAAACATAGATTTTTTTTTTGCATTTCTCCAAAACAGCAATTGCAAAATTATTATTCTGATGTTCCGTAGCATGAATTAAAAGGTTATACTAAAAATGTTTGAAAGTCGTGTTTTGACACAAGCGACAAAAACGCAAATAAAAGTGACATTGATACGACTAAAAGTGACAAAAACACGACTAAAAGTTACAAACCCGCAACTAAAAGTGACAAAAACACGACTAAAAGTTACAAACCCGCAACTAAAAGTGACAAAAACACGACTAAAAGTTACAAACCCGCAACTAAAAGTGACAAAAACACGATTTAAAGTGACAAAAACGCTACGGAAAGTAACAAAAATGTGTCAAGAATGTTAATAAAGCAACAATATAAGAAAACACCACTATAAGCGACAAAAATACGACAAAAAAAAAAACCTAAAAGCAGCATGGATGAATTAAAAGGTTCTTGTCGTCATAAAGATGTTTGAAAGTCGTGTTGTGACACAAGCGACAAAAGCGCAACTAAGAGTGACAAAAACGGGACTAAAAGTGACAAAAGTGCGATAAAGTGGCAAAAAATGTGACTAAAAGTGACAGATACGACTTAAAGTGACAAAAGTGCGACTGAAAGTGGCAAAAACGGGACTTAAAGTGACAAAGTGGTAAATGGTCACATTCTTATATAGCGCTTTTCCAACTTCAAGGCAGTCAAGGCGCTTTACATCAAGGAACCATTCACTCACACATTCATACACCAGAGTACGCAGACACCAGGGGCGAGGCAGGTTAAGTGCCTTGCCCAAGTATTCAATGGGAGCAACTGCAATTGCTCAACCAAGGATGTTTATGTCAGGAGTGGGACTCGAACCACCAACCTTTGGATCAGAAGTCAATCTCTCTGCCAGCTGAGCTACTGCCGCCAAAAACGCAACTAAAGAGACAAAAAACGTGACTAAAAGTGACAAAACCACAACTACGAGTGACAAAAGCGTGATTTAAAGCGATGAAAATGCAACTGAATGTGCAAACTAGCAAATAGTGTCAAAAATGTTAATAAAGCACAATAAATCATAAAACACAACTATAACCACCAAAACACTACACCTGACAAAAATGCAACAAAAACATGTCAAAAATGTTAATAAAGCAACAATACAAGAAAACATCATTATAAGTGACAAAAATACGACTAAAAGCATAGAGGCATGGATGAATTAAAAGGTTCTTGTCGTAGTAAACATGTTTAAAAGTAGTCCTGAGGTAGAACTACCCCCTAATAGGGCTTTAGTGCTCCAGATGAACAGTTCTCTGGTCATGAGTGAACAGAGACGTGTCCCGGCGGCGCAGCCCGGAGCCTCAGCACCTGTTTTCACCAGCGTTTGTTTGGTTTGAGGCGAACGTGGTAAATGCAGCGATGAATGAAGGATAAGCGAGCTAAAGAGAGGGCCGGAGCGAAGGGTAATAAAGCGTGGACTGACAGATGTCTCTAAATGTGGCGCTCGTCGAACCAAACCAGGCGACAAGGCAAACACACGGGGGCCATAAAAGGTGAAAGTGTCAATACTGAACGTGTTTGAGATGGCTTGGTCGCTCGATAAAAACTCAGGGTGGAATGGTACGCTGAAAAAACTGGCTGGGTTTCAGTTTTGTGGGAGTTGGTTTGGTATATTTTGGTCCATTTTCGATCCAGAAAAAACAGAAGAAATAAGCTGCAAAATCATCATTTCTTTTCTGGTTTGTCATCGTATCTTTCTCTAAAAGTGCATGAATCAAATGGTGCTTATTAAACCTGCATTTGCTCAGTTTAAAGCCGAGCGGGAGGGTCAAGGACAGTTGTACATCTGCTGAATCCTTGTGAATGTTGTTCATCTGTTTCTTTATCACTGACTAGGGCTGCAGTCCGTTAGTCCTTTAGTCGATTAATCGGTCGATGGAGTTTTAGTCGACCAACATTTTTATTAGTCGACTCATTATTTTCTTTAGATTAAAAGGATTATACGGGATGAGGAAGGAATGAGTGAGCTGAAGAGTTTTGAATGAATCATGAGTTTAATCTGACTTGTCTATCTCTAACATGTAAATACATTGTTTGTGTAGAAAAAGCACTAGTAAACAGTTATTTTTGCATAAATTCCAGCTCAGTTCTTGTCTTTTGAGTGCAGTTTGGTTCAGATAATCGGTCGATAGGACATGTCTTTAGCCCCATCACTGACCAATGACCAATGTTTCATTGTTTGATTTTCTAACTTTCTCTTTGTTTAATCAGAAATTTTATGCAGTCCTACGAGGCAAATGCTCTACCAAATGAGAACTGGTTTATTGCCATTGTCAGTGATCAAAATTCACAAACACAGGAACTTGCTTCAGCGTAAGGTGCAACATAAAGCAATGAACAACATATAATAAAATATATTAAATTGAACTGCTGGATGCCACTAAAGGAACAGTGGATTATTACATTGAATGCACAGTGTACACGGTTGCCAGAGCAACAGGACGAAGAGCAGCAGCTGAAGTTTGAAGAAGCCTCTGGGACTGAACTGGTAACTACGGTAACAGCTGCCCTGGGGCAGACTGATGGAAGCGAGGCTGGCAGTCTGTGCCATCAGCTCCTCTGACCTCTGACACTCACACATTCACATTTCAAAACAAGTGAAGTGTCTTGCCTAAAGACACAACGATAACACACGGCCAGCGACGCCCAGATTATGCAGCAAAATCTATATTTTCTGTTTTAATGGATTAAAAAACGTTGTCACATACGATTTTCTGAAAACAAAATTCAAAAAAGATGTAAAGCATATTTTTTCTAATATGATTTGCAGCTCAAATACAGCAGCTGAAGACACACTTCTGTTCTCTTGGGTTTGTCCTCATTCATGACAAATAAAGCAATCAGTCCTTCAGACCTAGAACAGTCCTGCTTTAGACCTGGTTTAGACCTGGTTTAGTTCTGGTGGTACTCACAGGGCAGGGTATGCTCTGAGGTGGTACTTGCTGTGAAAAGTTTGAGAACCACTGGTGCATAACCTTCCAAACAAGAGTACAAAGTTATATTTTTGCCCATTTGTGGTTCATTTGATTCATATTTTCCACCTCAAATTGCGTCTGTATTTTTCTGCTTGGATTGTTGTGTTCCGTGTTTATCGAGCTGTAAAATGTCAAACAGTCTCTGGTTGTACCACATTCTGCTCCGCTCTGGTCGTGGAAGCCCTGGTCAGTCTAAAGGTCATCAGGAAGTGTCCTCCTCCTCTCGCTCAGAGCCGGCGGCCATCTTTGATCTGTACAATCTGTTCAGAGGGAGTGGAGCCAAACAGTGCATCTCCTGTAGGGATTTAACCTGAGCATCAGACCACAAACTGAAGCCCAGAGGAATCATGGAAAAGATGTTGGAATTAAGATTAACCGCATTTTTCAGTTATTCAATCTGGTTTTTTGTTGTTGTTTTTTTTAACTAAAGTGGTCAAGTTTGCGATTGTTATTATATTGACTTTCAATTGAAATCGCAATTTGAAAGGACGCAGTTTAAAAATAAATAAATAAAATATTGCAAAGGCTGCAATATTTTTTGTGCAATAAATAACTCCAAACAACAAATGATGCTTTTTTTCTGCATAAAAACTGCAAACCCCGTAGTTCAGATTTGTTTAAACATGAGACAAGCAATAAAGACGCAATTAAAGTGATACAAACAGGACTAAAAGTGACAAAAACCGGACTAAAAGCTACAAATACAGAACTAAATGTGACAAAAACAGGATTAAAAACTACAAATACAAGACTAAATGTGACAAAAACTGGACTAAAAGCGACAAAAACATGACTAAAAGCAACAAAAACAGGACTAAAGGTGACAAACCACAGCTGAAAGTGACAAAAATGCTACTTAAAGTGACGAAAACACAACTGAATCTGAAAAAAATAAAAGCAAAAAGTGGCGAAAACGATAATAAAGCGACAAAAACACAAGTACAAGTGACACAGATGCAACCAAAACGTGATTTAAAGAAACAAAAACGTGACTGAAAGCGACAAAAATGCAAATGAACGCGACAAAAATAACAGTAAAAAGTGTCAAAAACATTAATAAACCGACTACAGGCAACAAAAACACAACTAAAAGTGACAAAAACTTGACAAAACCTGACTCATGAACATGCACTTCCCAACACGTCACGTTAAATAACTCACTTTAAACAATAATTGAGCGCAAAAACAGCAGTATTAATAGATAATGTTTTGCCTATATTGGATTTTTTAACTTTAATTTCAGTCAAAGTATATTTAATTTTGCATGTCTTTTATTTTATTATAGTTTATATTTTGTATTTATCGTTTATTGAGCTATCACTGCTGCAAGACGACTACTTCCGTGTATTTTAGGCCGTACAAAAATAAATATAATTGAATTCGTTTTATTTTATGTTGCCTCTAATCGCCAAAACACATTCCTAGTTTGTGAATTTTGTACACAGACAATGCCAATAAAGCTTTTTCTGACTCCGATTCTGAAACCCATTTGTCACCCACTGTCCTTCCATATCACTTCCCATCGTTTCCACACAATCTAAAACAATTTTCAACCCGTTTCTCAAGTCAAACCTTAAAATAAACCTAAACGTTCTTGTGCGCTTAAACGCGGAGGAGAGGCACAGCTGGCCTCCACAAAAGACGACTCTAAAAGCATCCGAATTATCAACAAGGGCACTAAAACTAGAGCTATTAAGCCCACGTCCTGAATCTGCCATTAACACAGGCCTGAACCAGGAAACAGGAAGTCTGCACATCTGCTGCTGTTGCCATGGTTACAGATGAGGTCGTTAGCGGCGACACACACACACACACACACAAGCCGAACGAGACAAACTGGTGGTAAACAGGGAGAGGATTCCATCAAAACAGGGGCTAAATCAGGTCCAACTGACGCAATTATCATCATGCGTTATTGTTTACGCTTTAGTCCTGGTTTTGGTCCAGTTAAGTCCAGATGTAGACCTGGTTTGGTCCTTTTATAATCCTGATACTTGCACAAACACCACATTGAAACTTGACTGGTACTAAACCCGGACTAGACCAGGGCTAAACCAGGACAGGAACAGAACCAAACCAAGTCTAAATCAGAATTAAACTGGGCTCAGACTAAGACCAAACCAGTACCAGGTGTGAATGCAACCAAGTCCAAGTCTAGTCCAGGTTCAGATCCAGACAGATATTATGCAAAAATTTAAGTTTTTTTGGCTTTTGACCATGTTATAACATCAACAACATACCTAGAGTCGTTTTTAGCTTCATTCACGCTGGTGGCATTAATCCTGTTTACAAGGTCCTCTTCCATCTGAGCATTAGAAAATACTCTGTTTCAAATTTCCCAGAATTGTGACATCTTTTAAGTCCAAAAACTCATTCTGAGCATGTCTGCCGTCAAATCATGTTCATTACAACAGCGTGCTTTCATTAGCATGTCTGGGGCAAGCTAGCTTTTGTTTATTCTCTAAAATCCCTCATTCACCCAGGAGTGGTCCATAGCAGAAAAAGTTTCAACTGAACAACGTTTCGACTTCCATTAAAAGTTATACTATAAAACACAAAGTAGGACTGGGCAATATTGGAAAAAAAAAGAAAATCTCCACATATATATATAATGTTTTAACATAAATGTGTTAAAACATGTCTTTAAATGTATTAGTTACGGTTTAATTATCAGACAAATGTGAAACGTCAATAAGAGGAATCACAAAAGTGCAGAAATATCACCTTTTACAACAGTTTACAACATAACTTTCTATCTAATTTTTACTTTTATTCAGCTTTTTGTAGCATTTTTGATAATAAACAATATACTTGATATTCAAATTTAGCGTATCATTCATAATATTATCTTGAATTTGATGTATTGTCCATCTCTGTAACAAATAATGCATAATATGTGCTTTAAATCCCTGTTTATTCCCAATTATGACGTGGTCTTTGTGCAAATGTGAACACAACTTAAAGGGCCTATGACGGGTTGAACTATTAATTTGACTAAAACACAGTTAAGATCATTATATTTAAGATTCTGCTAAATAATTTACCATTTTTATCCCAGTTTTTCCCAAGTTCCCAATTTTTTAGATTAAAATGTGTACTTCCTGGTTGTAAATCATGACGTCACACTGGGAAATTCTGCCACTGTTACCTAGCAACCATGTTTTACACAGGGTCAAAACTCGTCTAATGTCACAGAAATGATTATTTGACAAATAAAAATAAATGTGAACAGCTTTACTTCGTTGAATTAATGTTTAAAGGATCAGAAAAATGTGTTTCTTGGTTGTAAATTGTCCCTTTTGTGTCTCCGTAGTGTGCTGTCATCATGTTTCGGAACTCTGCTCTATACTTCCTGTAAATTTCGACATATTTTTCAACGTTTTTTCGCAAACTGACTCTTGATTGATGTAAAACGGTTATATATATACATTTACAACAGGTTTTATTGCACCAAATAAAGTCAAAACTAGAAAATCATAAAAACCCGTCATACGCACTTTAAACTGCATCCACTGAAAACAAAAACTGCTCAAATAGTATCAGAAACCAAATCCTTAACTCGCACAAAAGAGCACACACAGTTATCCCTGCAGGTTGTCGTTAAGTCTGCTTCATACTCTAACGATTACCTAAGATTTCGGTGATGTCTCCGTTACCATGGATACGAAAGACGTAACGAGTCCGGGACGAGCGACGAGGTAATGGCAGAGGGGCACGAGGTCTGACTCAGCTCCGGACGTGACATTTAGAGAAAAACTACCTCTGTCAGCTCGGATTAAACAACAGCAGCTGAGAATAAAGAGCCGTCCACCAACAAAAAACGACATTTTCAACGAAACACGATTTGGGAAAAATGTCAAATTGTGATTTTTCTGACCAGTTTTGTATGTAATAGGATGTAATAGGATTCAAAGTGTTCAAAGTTCACATTTTAAAGGTCCCATAACATGCAAAATCGACTTTTCAGAGGTTTTAACCTTCCTACAGTGCTATTTGGGCCTCGTATGTTGTGCCCAAAGTGGTTTTTTGATTGATTCCCTCATGTTTTCACTAGAGAACTGTCTTTTCCGTCCCCCTCGGCTGAGCAGGCAGACGGGGGCTCCTCACTAAGATGACACGGTGTTTAAGCCACGCCTCCAGGAAGCGCGCAGCCGCAGAATAAAAACAGCTAATGCTAATGCTACACAGTAATTACACGATGGATACGACAGATCGAAGAGTTAACTTGTTATTTACCAAACGGCAACGTCCGTCGTCGAGGTACTGGAGCACGTCAAACTCCAGGTCAGATCCAGGAAGTAGGACTCAGCACGACGCACCGTCAGGACGATAAAATGTTTATTCAGTGTTTGTGTATCGCTGTTTACCGGAGCACACGGCGCATGTGCACTATCTCCGCTCTAGGCTTCGTCGCGGGTTGGGCGGGGGAGGCGCGCGAGTTGGGCGGGGGAGGCAGCCTGCTCTCTGTTCGGGGGGTCAGATCTCAGAGTGAGCCGTTTGCTTTTGCAAGGAGGGGGGCCAGTCCAAGAAATGGGTGTTTTTGGAAGCTGTTATGTTATGGATATTACACAACGCAAACATTTATCAACAAAGCCCTTAGAATAGACTGTGTGAAGGGGGAAAGAGCAGAATATGGGACCTTTAAACACCAGGAGAATTGACAAAAACACTGAAATATGAACTGACTAATTATTAAAAGAATTTTCAGAACGTTTTTGTCGCTTTTTGTGACGCTTCAAGTCTATGTCACCTATAGTAGCACTTTTGTCATTTTAAGTCGCACTTGTATCAGTTTTGGTCGATTTCAGTCGCATTTTGGCGCATTTAGTCAGGTATTTGCTGCTTATAGTTGCATTTTTGTCACTGTCAGTCAAGTTTAGGTCGTCTTTTTGTCACTTTTAGTTAGTATAGGTTTTGGCGCTTTTAGTCACGTTTTTGTCGCTTTTAGATGCGTTTTTTGTTGCTTATAGTTGCTGTTTTGTTGTTTATAGTTGTGTTTTTCTTGCTTATAGTCGTGTTTTTGTTAGTTTTAATTGCATTTTTGTTCGCTTTAAGTCACATTTTTGTCGCTTTTAGTTGCGTTTGTCGCTTTTAGTCACGTCTATGTCACTGTTAGTTGGGTTTATGTCGTCTTTAGTAGCATTTTGTCACTTTTAGTTGTGCTTGTATCAGTTTTGGTCACTTTTAGTTGCATTTTTGGGGCTTATAGTTGCGTTTTTGTGACTTTCAGTTGAGTTTTTGTCACTGTCTATTGCGTTTATGTCGCCTTTAGTCGCATTTTTGGTGCTTTTTGTCGCTTTTGTCACTTTTATTTGCGTTTTTGTCGCTTTTAGTTGCATCTATGTCACTGTTAGTTGGGTTTATGTCGCCTGTAGTAGCATTTTTGTTACTTTTAGTCGCGTTTTTTGTTCAGTTAACCCATTAGACATCTCCACATAATCAAGATGAAAATCATAACCGTCTTCCATCCATCACCAGCAACAACTTGACACTTAACGATTAAAGAGTTCTACAAAGGCAGTCACGGTGTTAAATATTTTCCCAGAGGTCAACTGTGCACGAGCTCGTCTTTTTTAATCCTGTGATCGACATCGAACAAAGGCAAAGGCTGGGGATTTGTTTTGATCTCGTCACAGTCAAATCTGGCCCTTGATCTGGAGGCGAGAGATAACCCACAACACTTTCAAGTCGGCCTTAAACTTGTAATTAATTTTCATGCTGTGATTTTCTATTAAGCAAAGTAATAAATTTGTGGAGCTTTTGGCTGAGCTCTTATTAAAAGACTTTCAAGTTTCAATAAGTGACAGCTGGGAAACTAATTGAATAAACAGGAAACTAATTGAATAAACAGATGAATAGCAAAAAACATGGCAAGTTAAAGTGCGTATGACAGGTTTTTATGATTTTCTAGTTTTGACTTTAGTTGGTGGAATAAAACCTGTTGTGAATATAAATGATAGTTTTACCCAAATCAAGTGTCATTTTTGTGAAGAAAAGTTGAAAAATGTTGAAATTTACAGGAAGTAGAGCAGAATTCCAAAACACGATGACATCACACTAGGGAGACTCACCAGGGACAATTTACAACCAACAAACACATTTTTCTGATCCTTTAAACATTGATTCATCAAAGTAAAGGTGTTTCTATATGTTTTTATTTGTCAAATAATAATTTCTTTGACATTAGAGGAGTTTTGACCCAGTGTACGACATGGTTTCTAGGCAACAGTTACAGAATTCCCCAGTGTGATGTCATGATTTACAACCAGGAAGTAAACATTTAAACCTAAAAAACTGTCAAACTGGGATAAAAATGGCTTTATTTTTAGCAGAATCTTGAATATAATTACTTTAACTGTGTTTTAGTAAAATGAGTACTTCTACCTGTCATAGGCCCTTTAACATCCTTACATCATGTCTAAATACTCCCAGCCTTGTCTTCTGTAACCTGTTTCTCAAAGTTAATATTAGAGCTGCACATTTAATCGAAATTGAATCAAAGTCACGATTTGAATGGACGCAAATTGGAATTTTTAAGTGCAATAATTTCCTAAACAAACAACACAATATCCAGTTTTATTCTGCATAAAAACTGCTAACTCTGTAGTTTAGATGTGTTAAAACATGTTCTGAAAAGAAGTGTCAAAACCCAATTAAAAGTGCCAATTGCTCAAAAACTTGACTAAAAGCAACAAAAACATGACTTAAAGGCTCAGAGACGCAACAAAAACACAACTAAAAGTGGCAAAAATGAGACTAAAAGCAAAAAAAGCAACTAAAAGTGACAAAAATGCAAATAAAGGCATATAAAAATGAGAAAAACGTGACTATGAGACAAAAATGCAACTATAACTTTTTGTCACAACTAAAATGCACAAAATACAACTAAACACAACAAAAACGCAACTAAGTGACAAACAATGAAACTAAAATTGACAAAAAAACGCATCTAAAAAGGGACAAAAATGCGACGACAGGCAACAAAAACAAGACTAAGCAACTAAAACGCAACTAAAAATGAGAAAACCATGACTGTAAGAGACAAAAACGCAAATAAAAGCGACAACAGTGCAACTAAAATGGACAAAACGCAGCCACGAGTGACAAAAGCGTAACCAAAAGGAACAAAACGCAGCCACGAGTGACAAAAGCGTAACCACAAGGAACAAACGCAACTAGAAGCAACAAAAACACTGCTAGCATCCCATTATTAAAACACAAATCGTAAATCTGGTCAAAAAAAATCGCAATTAGATACTTTTCCCAAATCATGCAGCTCTTAAATCCTCTATTAATAGCAAACCACACAGATAGTTAGCACCACTTTTAACTACAGCGAGCCATGTGTTCTTTAACCTGTCGAGTATCACACCAAGGTACATCAGAAACAGCATTTTGTTGGAAAATTAAAGCCATGTAACAGTATTTTGACACGATTATGTGAAGCTTACAACAGCAAACGTTTATGTACTGAGCATGTAGCAAGAAAAACAGAGCACAATCTTACCAGTTTGACATTTATGAGTCAAAAAAACAAGCAACTGTATGGACTTTTACCAGTGTCGCATGAAATAGTTAGAAAATAACTTGACTTCTACAACAAATTCATCCCAGAGACATGAATCAGGACATAATCTGGAGAGTTTAAAGGACACATAATACGCAAAATTGACGCCTTTGAGCTTTTAACGTGTTCTAACATTGTTCTCTGATCAAAAATATACCTGGAGTTGTGTTTAGCTTCATTCACGTAAATCCTGGTTACGGGATTTTCTCCTTCTGAGCCTCACAAGACACTCTGTTTCAACTTTCCCCAGATTTGTGAGGTCAAAGGTACAGATCTGGCGCCTCTCCGGTATCGGTTTTGGTTGACATAAACGCAACAAAAAAGGGAGGGAAAAAAAAGCAACTAAAAAGGGACAAAAACACAACTACAAAGGGAGAAAAATGCAAATAAAAAGGGACAAAAACGCAACAAAGGGGGGGTCGCAACTAAAAAGGGACAAAAAGACAACTACAAAGGGAGAAAAATGCAAATAAAAAGGGACAAAAACGCAACAAAGGGGGGGGTCGCAACTAAAAAGGGACAAAAATACAACTACAAAGGGAGAAAAATGCAAATAAAAAGGGACAAAAACGCAACAAGGGGGTCGCAACTAAAAAGGGACAAAAGTACAACTACAAAGGAACAAAAACACAACTACAAAGGGACAAAAATGCAACAAAAAAGTGACAAAAATGTAACTATAAAGGGACAAAAACGCAACAACAAAACGGGGAGAGGGGGAAATCGCAACTAAAAAGGGACAAAAATACAACTACAAAGGGACAAAAATACAACTACAAAGGGACAAAAATACAACTAAAAAGGGACAAAAATACAACTACAAAGGGAGAAAAATACAACTAAAAAGGGACAAAAATACAACTACAAAGGGACAAAAATGCAAATAAAAAGGGACAAAAATACAACTAAAAAGGGACAAAAACTACTAAATGGACAAAATGTAACTACAAGTTACAAACACATCTGAAAGTGTCAAAAACGCAACTAAAAGCAACAAAACACAACTAGCAGCTGACTGAGAGTAAGTAATGGGTCCTTTTAGTAGATATTTGATATTTTACCTCCAACAACATTTATTATTTAGCGTTATAAACATAAAATGCAGAGTAAATGCACTCAAGAACACGTTTAAAGCCCAAAAACAACACAAACAAGGGTTAAAATGTGTCCTTTAACTACAATTCCAACAGACCAGGACGTGAACCAGAACCAGGACTAGGGCCGGCCTGGATGTGGACTCACCAGGACTCTTCCGGTGAGCGTCTGGGCTGAGATCATGACCCCGGCCCAGTCTTTAACAGAGGTCATCCATCCCACCTCGCTGGCCCCGGGGTCGTCCTTGTCGCCTCGCTTCACCTCCCCAGTGGTCACACGGTGGTGCACCTCCTGAAACAGACACAGACGGGAGTAAAAATACAGAGCTGCATCGTTTGGGAAAAATATCAAATTGCGATTTTTCTGATCAGTTTTGCAATTGTGATTAGATTTACGATTCGTGTTTTTAATAACGGGATCCTGATCAAAGTCGAGCTGCACAATACATCGCAATATTGTCTGACGCATTAACAATATCGCAACAAACTAAATATATCGCAGTAACGGCAAAGTCTTCATCTGATAGAAATGTTCTGTTTTTAAAATGAAAACAATGACAAGGGGAAAATCATGAATAAAATCTAGCTTTTTCAAACTAAATTAGCCTCGGTTTTGTGTTTGTTTTTTATTTTAATATAACAGACATTATTTCATCAAAAATAGGGCTGCAACAATTAGTAGAATAATCATGAAGTCGACTTTAAACAATCAGTCGTATTTTGATGATGGTCGTCGTTCTTTGGACTAAACAGACTCTAAAACACAAACTTAAAACAAAGACAGTGACATTATTAAAGAAAAATGGCAAAAAAAGAATAAACAATTTCTGATTTTCCTCAATTATACACTTTATTCATAAATATTCTCTCTCTAGAAGCTTCAATCACAATATTTCAACATTTATTTGGTTAAAATGTTAGTTTATTCTGAGTCTCAATCTACAATAGAAATAATCGCTACTACTACAATAATCGTTAAGTTTCAGCTTTAGTCAAAAAGTTTAATTTAAATATCACAATAATATCGATTTTGCAATAATTTCCAATATCATGTAGCCTTAGTTCAAAGTTCATATTTTAAACACAACCAGGTGAATTGACAAAAAGACTGAAATATGCGCTGACAAACTAAAGAATAACATTGTTTTTGTTGCTTTTAATCACGCTTTTGAATCATTTAGTCGCGCTTTAGTCACTTTTAAATGTTTTTGTGTCGCTTTTAGTTGTGTGTAGCTTTTAGTTGCATTTTTGTCTTCTTTATGTTGCATTCAAACAAACGCGCCACATCATACACCAAAAACACAGGATTCGCTCTGGACGCTCTACAAAAACGCAGGTGTTCGATGCATGTTTAGACTTCACATGTAAACTGGACGCTTTTGATGCTGCTGTGTGAACTGAGCTGCGTCAAAAAGGCGGAAGTTTTTGTACTTTTTTTGTCGCTTTCAGTGTCATTTTTGTCGCTTTCAGTCTCCTTTTTGATGCTTTCAGTCTCCTTTTTGACGCTTTCAGTCTCGTTTTTATCACGTTCAGTCTCATTTTTATCACATTCAGTCTCATTTTTGACGCTTTCATTCTCGTTTTTGACGCTTTCAGTCTCCTTTTTAATGCTTTCAGTCTCGTTTTTGACGCTTTCAGTCTCGTTTTTGACGCTTTCAGTCTCGTTTTTGACGCTTTCAGTCTCCTTTTTGACGCTTTCAGTCTCCTTTTTGACTCTTTCAGTCTCATTTTTATCACATTCAGTCTCGTTTTTGACGCTTTCATTCTCGTTTTTGACGCTTTCAGTCTCATTTTTTATGCTTTCAGTCTCGTTTTTGACGCTTTCAGTCTCGTTTTTGACGCTTTCAGTCTCGTTTTTGACGCTTTCAGTCTCCTTTTTGACGCTTTCAGTCTCCTTTTTGACGCTTTCAGTCTCCTTTTTGACGCTTTCAGTCTCCTTTTTGACGCTTTCAGTCTCATTTTTAATGCTTTCTGTCTCCTTTTTTACGCTTTCAGTCTCGTTTTTGACGCTTTCAGTCTCGTTTTGACGCCAGTCTCGTTTTTGACGCTTTCAGTCTCGTTTTTGACGCTTTCAGTCTCGTTTTTGACGCTTTCAGTCTCCTTTTTGACGCTTTCAGTCTCCTTTTTGACGCTTTCAGTCTCCTTTTTGACGCTTTCAGTCTCCTTTTTGACGCTTTCAGTCTCCTTTTTGACGCTTTCAGTCTCCTTTTTGACGCTTTCAGTCTCGTTTTTATCACGTTCAGTCTCATTTTTATCACGTTCAGTCTCCTTTTTGACGCTTTCAGGCTCGTTTTTGATGCTTTCAGTCTCATTTTTGACGCTTTCATTCTCGTTTTTATCACGTTCAGTCTCATTTTTATCACGTTCAGTCTCCTTTTTGACGCTTTCAGGCTCGTTTTTGACGCTTTCAGTGTCATTTTTGATGCTTTCAGTCTCCTTTTTGATGCTTTCAGTCTCCTTTTTGACGCTTTCAGTCTCATTTTTATCACGTTCAGTCTCCTTTTTGACTCTTTCAGGCTCGTTTTTGATGCTTTCAGTCTCATTTTTGACGCTTTCATTCTTGTTTTTATCACGTTCAGTCTCATTTTTATCACGTTCAGTCTCCTTTTTGACGCTTTCAGTCTCCTTTTTGACGCTTTCAGTCTCCTTTTTGACGCTTTCAGTCTCCTTTTTGACGCTTTCAGTCTCCTTTTTGACGCTTTCAGTCTCCTTTTTGACGCTTTCAGTCTAGTTTTTGACGCTTTCAGTCTAGTTTTTGACGCTTTCAGTCTAGTTTTTGTTGCTTTCAGTCTCATTTTTATCGCTTTCAGTCTCATTTTTATCGCTTTCAGTCTCGTTTTTGTCGCTTTCAGTCTCGTTTCTGTCGCATTAGCCGCGCTGCTCTATCGTCCATCCCTAATCACAAACGCCGTCCTTGCCCCCGCTCCTGCCCCTCCGCTCCTCGCTCAGCTCCAGGTCGGTTTCATTAGCGAGTATCAGGAGGATAAATTCAATCACGTTCATGTTGATTAGTGACAGAAAGGACACATGCACCAGGCCCGAAGCCCCGAAGCTCTGATCACATCTGAAACCAAAGCCTAACGTCCAGACAACAAATGGCACATAGAGCATCCACAACGTGCAACAGGGTCAACGGGTTTGAACACGCAAAGATTAACAGCGTTTAGATGTTTCAAAGATTGTCTGCTTAAGGACATTTTCCCTCAGAATTTTGCTCAAACTTCTGTTGAGGTTAAAGTATTGCACAAAACATGATTAATCAGCTTAAAAGATGCTCTACATTGGAAAAGAATAGGATAATGTGCTAATAAATGCTTGAATTTAAGTAATATTTATCTTCATTTTATTTGTACAATCTTGAAATAAAATTTGCCAAAAGAACATGCTTTTTTTATACTTATTTTGAGTACAGTAGCTTTTCTTTTGCACATTTCAAGTGAGAAAATGCTTGTGTTTTTCGTATTTTAACCAAAGCAAGTCATTTTATTCTTGTTCCACTGGCAATTTTACTTGAACATATCGTGGAATCAAGATAAATACGGCTTAATTTAACCACTTCTGCACTTCTTATCTGATATAAGATTGTATTTTTGTATTCACTGAAAAACAAACTTTGTAAATTTAGAAAATACATTTTTACCTACAACAAGTGTAACAGAAAAAAGTGAAAGACATCTTAAAATAAGAAAAAAAATCAATCTAGGCTTTGACAAACCTGAAAATAAGCTAAAAACACTTATTTAAACTGGAATCAGGAATCACATTCACATCACGAATGTGGTAAAAAAAGAAAAAAATGTATTACAAGTTTCACATCATGTCATGTTTTCAAGTAGATTTAAGGCATTTTATGTGTAAAAATGACCAAAAATACACAAATCTGGGACATTTAAATCTGAAAAATGAACAGAACCAGGTTTAAATTTCTTGGTTCATTTTGGACACAAATAAATGTGCTATTTGGTTACAGATACATTTACAGAGGAGATTTTGGATTTCTTATTTAGTTTTTAAGTAAACTAGATTGGACAATAAATCCCTTTTAGAATTAGATATCAACAAATCCTTCAGTACGTTTTGTCTAAATCTTGTTGAGTCCAGATTGTACAGTTTGGTGTAGGATCTACTTTAAGGCTGATCTTTATGTCTCGAGGGAGAAAAATGTATTTTAAGAAAACGACCTTTGAAGTCACAATGTCCCAGAGAAATCTATGGATGAAGTGGATTCAATGAAACAATAAAACATCTTTAGGAGCAGATTGGACAAGTTTGTTGTTTCCACATGAAAGACGATATGTGAGAGAGAAAACTGACCAAAAAACAAAATAAAAATGTGTCAGTGTCTCACATTAACCACAAAAGTGCAGAAAAATAACTCTATCCACTTGTTTTGGAAGATCACACTTGACGTTTCTGTTCATTGTATTTTATTCAGCTCTTTTTAAAGTCATTTTTGATCGTTTTATTGATAGATGATGTTCTAATTTTCCATTTTTAAAAATATATCTCCCATTTCTAACACCCACGATGCAAAAAACGATGCTACTGCGCTGACTAGAGTTTATCAAAAGACTGTAAGACGTTCTTCCTTGTTCCATCACTGATCTACTCTTCTATTAATATGTGTCTAAATAATTGATTTATTCTCACAGAGATAGTGTCTGGTTCCTCTTTGTTTTAACTCATTTAAGACTTGGTTTATGAATGTCCTGCATTTAATAGATCTGCATGATTTAGGAAAAAGATCTAATTGTGATTTTTCTGATCCGTGCGATTACGATTCGATTTTTTATTTATGTTTTAATAATAAGATTCTGTTCAAATTCAAAACACAATTTTGTCACTTTTAGTTGCATTTTTGTCATGTTTTGGTGCACTGAGTTGCGTTTGTTGTTTGTAGTCGCGTTTTTGACGCTTTTTAATGCATTTTTATCGCTTTTGGTCACACTTTTGTGGCTTGTTTCAGAACATGTTTGTACAAACCCAAGCTACAGTGTGAGCAGTTTTTAGACATTTTGTTGTTTTTGGAAGAAATGATTGCACTTTATAAATTGCAGCCTTTGTGAATTGATAATTACATCCGTTAAATTTGCGTTTTTGTGTGGATTTGGTTTAATTGTGCAGCTCTGGTCTTTAAGAGGTAAATAAAGTCATCTGTTCAGAGGCTTCAGAGGCTAAACAACAGGAGAAAAAGTGTGTTTGAACCAGTGGGCGAGGCTACCGCACTCAAATTGAGCCGCCGACTGTAGGCTGCCATGTTTGCAATCTGCTGCTGACCACTAGGGGCCGCTGTGGAAGTAGAATTATTCAATGCAAGTCAATGGGGAGTTAGACGTTTCAAAACCTACTTTAGAGCCTGAGGCTCAAAATACGGCTTTGGTCTCAAACGTTAGCTTACGGCTCTGTGACAACGCTGAGGGGGGTGAATTTTTTTTTAACCAGGCTGGTTTAGCCGTTGATTTTTTAAAATTCCTGCATATGTAATGAGGAAGGCGGGCTTTACGCGCCGGAAATGTCAGGACGCAGCCATACACCTACGAGTGGGCGGTAACCATAGAGGCAACGACGGCAGGACGTCAGCCCTCCCCCCGCCTCCCCACCGAGGGGGGAGTGGTGGGGGCTAACCCGCGGCCATTTTGAATTCTCCATGACTGAGCCGCATTATCATGAATGGGGCGGAGCCACAACCGTCTGTCCACTATTTTTTATGTCTATGGTTTGAACAGACAGCTGCATTAAAGAGACAAACAGTCAATCACGATACCACAATTTCACAAAAATTGCAGATTGTCACAGGGACCAGCTCAACATTCCATTTTTATCACCGATTCTTGGGGCAAAATCGGGATTATACTTTTCCCAGCCCTAGCTTCAATGCATTTATACAAAAAAAACTCATTAGTATCAGTATCAGAATCAGAATTACTTTTATTTGTCCCCAAGGGGAAATTCAGATCAATAACAAGATATCTGCCATTATTATTTGGAATTAGATCTAATCTGAACTGTGTACACATGACCCAGATCAATTACACATTTATTATTCATGTAAAGATTACTATTAGCCCTGTTAGCTTCATTAGCGTCATTAGCTTGACCTATGAGTAAAGAGTGTGTGACTGACATAAACCATATCTTTTAACGTAATTGGCTTCTCACTGGTTTCCCTTTGACTTTTACGGACCAGGTCTAAACACACGAGATCATACACTTAACCTGTTGATTAAAGTTCAAAGGTCAAAGGGTGAATTATATATACTACTGAGAAAGGAAAAGACAAAACAACTATGACTAAATGCGCCATATTTGAACAGTAAGAGGTTTTCTAACTGAGAACCAGGTCGAACCCAGGACTAACCCAGGATTAATCTAGGATTAAACCAGGATTAAACCAAGATTAAACCAGGACTAACCCAGGATTAAACCAGAGTCAGGAATGCACTGTACATTATTATTTTCATCTGAATATCCGGCTCAGGTTCGGTGTGATGAAGTTGCTAGTGGTGTTTTCACGTTTGTAAAAGTTACTAAATGAAACGGAAATGGAAAGATAAAGTCCTGTTCGCGGCAGAGTTCCTTTGAGGTTCACTCATGGACTGTATAAAATCCATGGACATCCGGAGTTGCTGCTGCTGCTTTCCAAACAGGAAGTGACCCTGGAGTCTGTTCCGGCTTCATCAGGCTGAGATCCATTCACTTCTATTGTGACACTGGTGCCCTTTACTCTGTAGCTGCTTCGGTCAAACTCACATCTGGAACTAAAATGTCTGTTTTGACACACTCTATATGATCCTGGTGTTTTTTCTCATTAGGTTGATAGATAGAAAGCAATAATAACTAACCAATCAGGTGCTTCCTTTTCCAGGGACTGGTTTTCACTCACGTTAGCAACAGGTTTGATTGACAGGTGGCGCCGCACGTTTCCGCCATCCCCTCCGATCGAAGGGTGGGAACCGTTAGCAACCTCATTGCTGATTGGTCCGTGTGGTTGCCACGATACGGGCACTTGGATTTCCAAATATAAGTCTGGCTCCACTTTAGCCGCTATAACTGCTAGCCACGCCGGGCTTCATTTGGCTGGAGCCAAACGCTATGAGTGACGTCACACTCCGGATGTCCAGTGATTTTAAACAGTCTGTGGATGCACTGAGATTGATGGTAGCGACAGGAGGTTCACTCTGCGACCAAGACTCAAAAATATCAGACGGGTTTGATATCAATCGCAGCTCGTCTTCGGTCGTACGACGATTCTGAGGTTAGCCTTTGTCTCTGCTTCACTCTGAGACCCACGAGCCGAGATTTTGAGCAACGATTTAAGATTTTTCCCGACCAGAAATCTTTCATTGCAGACGACCAAAGTCGAGCAGTGGACACCCGGCTCAACACCTCTGATCGAGACTGACCCAGGATTAAACCAGGGCTAAACCAGGTCTAAACCAGGTCTGACACAGGACTAAACCAGGTCTGACCCAGGACTAAACCAGGTCTGACACAGGACTAACCTAGGGCTAAACCAGGTCTGACACAGGACTAAACCAGGTCTGACACAGGACTAAACCAGGTCTGACACAGGACTAAACCAGGTCTGACACAGGACTAAACCAGGTCTGACACAGGACTAAACCAGGTCTGACACAGGACTAAACCAGGTCTGACACAGGACTAAACCAGGTCTGACACAGGACTAAACCAGGTCTGACACAGGACTAAACCAGGTCTGACACAGGACTAAACCAGGTCTGACACAGGACTAAACCAGGTCTGACACAGGACTAAACCAGGGCTAAACCAGGTCTAAACCAGGACTAAACCAGGGCTAACCCAGGACTAAACCAGGGCTAAACCAGGGCTAAACCAGGGCTAACCCAGGACTAAACCAGGGCTAAGCCAGGGCTAAACCAGGGCTAAACCAGGGCTAACCCAGGGCTAACCCAGGGCTAACCCAGGGCTAACCCAGGGCTAACCCAGGGCTAAACCAGGTCTGACACAGGACTAACCCAGGGCTAAACCAGGTCTAAACCAGGACTAAACCAGGTCTAAACCAGGACTAAACCAGGGCTAAACCAGGACTAAACCAGGGCTAAACCAGGTCTACACCAGGACTAAACCAGGACTAAACCAGGACTAAACCAGGTCAAAGGCACTTATGGCATGAACTGTTTCCATGCTCTCTCTGTTTTGTTCTGTGTTCATTTATTTATAATGTTGCCTAATATTGTGTAAATACCTGGATAAAAAACAAAAGAAACAAAAGAACATAAATTATCAAACAAGCATAATAAAAATGACTCCTTTCGTGGTTAATTTTCCAATCCTTTCATGTTTTGTGTGATATTTGCACCTCAACCAAGACATTTCCAGGCACATTTTAGCCCAATCTTGATGCATTTCAAAAATATTATCTGATTATTGATCCAAATCCAAATAATCTTCATTTATGTCGTGTGATTAGTGAGTCCCTATGTTCTTTTTGCTTGTTCTGACACTACAGTCGTCTCTAACAACGGCACATTCAAGCCAAGTCTTAAATGAGTTAAAACAAAGAGGAACCAGACACTATCTCTGTGAGAATAAATCAATTATTTAGGCACATATTAATAGAAGAGTAGATCAGTGATGGAACAAGGAAGAACGTCTTACAGTCTTTTGATAAACTCTAGTCAGCGCAGTAGCATCGTTTTTTGCATCGTGGGTGTTAGAAATGGGAGATATATTTTTAAAAATGGAAAATTAGAACATCATCTATCAATAAAACGATCAAAAATGACTTTAAAAAGAGCTGAATAAAATACAATGAACAGAAACGTCAAGTGTGATCTTCCAAAACAAGTGGATAGAGTTATTTTTCTGCACTTTTGTGGTTAATTGTACGTTTTGTGTGACACTTGAACCTCAACAAAAGCACATTTGACCACTTTCCTGATGCGTTGTTAAAATATTGACAGAATATCGTTACGGAGATGATGCTAATTGCTGGAGTCAGTTTTTGTTTTGCACAATTTGGGGGAAAAAATATGTAATAACGATTTTTCTGAGTTCACATTTTACACACAACCAGGAGAATTGACAACAAGAGTGAAATACAAACAAACAAAATTTAAAAAGACTCACGTGTTTCGGAGCATTTCTGTCACTTTTTGTATTGTTTTTTTGTCTCTATTAGTTGCTTTTTTTGTTTTTGTTTTGTTGATTATTTTTTAATCCATCATTGGAGCCTCTCACGGTCAAAAGTGGGTCGACTGGTTGTGTTAAAATGCTTTTTGTTTTATTACTGTATGAGTCATAATAGATGTCAGTACATTACAGTGAACACAGGGCAGTGACAGTTCTTTAAACTGTGCACCACACGACTGAATGGAAGTTCCTAGAAAGAGTTTTGACGCACTGTTGTAGAGATTACGAATGAAGCACTTCTTTTTTTTTTTTTTAAGGTGTAAAGTTGCTACTGTTAGCCGCTTATCTGAACTTGTGCAGGTAAAAGATCGATAGATTTCGATCTGAGGCAAAAAGTTCTGTTTTCTACACTAAAGATTAAAGGCCCTGTACCTGATTTTTACTGTTTTGAAACGTGGAAAACAGACCTAGTTCATGATAAAGTCTTTAAATCAGTCTCATGTATCACTCACTTTCCTAATGCAGTCCCAGCGTCAAAAATATCCACCTCCATGAGTTTAGAAGCACTTTTCACGAGTTTCTGAGTCCAGATTATCACGGACCGTCAGTGTAAAGCTAACAAACATTAGCATGCGAGAATAAAAATAAAAAAACATTGTAGAATAAAACACTCTGTAAAAAGACGGAGAAAGTGCTGTGGTCTCATTGTCATCCAATTAAATGCTTTTACAACATTGATTTTACTTTATTACATGCAAAAAAAAAATCGTGAACACAGTCTAGTTCTGTTTTTCCCGTTCAACAATAAAAATCAGGTACAGGCCCTTTAACACAGCATTAGTTCATAAATACTGCAGTGTCTCAGGTTTATTCTGTCTTTATGAGATAAATCCACTCATTTGGATTTTCGTTTTAGCTAACTAGTTTTGTCTCGTACGTTACAGTTGCATGCGGTGCTCGCTCGGGCGCCCTCTGGTGGCACAATTGTGTATTACAACATAGTAAACAAGACAAAAAAATGACAAGCCAGTTAAGATAGGTTGACCAGACGTCCCCATTTACCTGGGACATTTAACCTGTGCCTCATGTCCCAGAAGACGTGTCCAAAACCATTCATTAGTCCCAGTTTTACACAAGTCACGTCCCAGTTGTCCCTATTTTTGACCAATTTAATACCGGACAACAATAAAGAGAGGAATAAATTGCCAAAATAGAGAAAATTGTCTTTGAAAAATGCACAAATAGAAGTTTCTCATGAACTCTACTTAAGTCGTGAATGGTATGTATAATAACGACTTTAAAAGATCTTATCAGCACCAAGCCACGCCCTTCCAGTCAATTAATAGACCATAAATGTTTTTACAATTTCACTGTAACTCCAACCCGGGTGTGTCCCAGTTTTTAATTTAAAAAGTCTGGTCACCATAAGTTAACCGGGCAAGAGCTCTTCACTCCATTAAGCTTTTAGTCCAGTTAGTTAACCGTGAACACTTCTAGTTCCGTTTTTGTCAATTATATTCCCATTTTGTCCCTTTTTGCTTCGTTTTTGTCACTTAGTCACATTTTTGTCCCTTTTTGTTCCGTTTTTGTCACAGTCACATTTTTGTCCCTTTATGTTCCATTTTTGTCACACAGTCACATTTTTGTCCCTTTTTGTTCCATTTTTGTCACTTAGTCGCATTTTTGTTTTGTTTTTGTCACCTACAGTCGCAGTTTTGTCCGTTTTTGTTCCGTTTTTGTCACTTAGTCGCATTTTTGTCCCTTTTTGTTCCGTTTTTGTCAATTATAGTCGCATTTTTGTCCCTTTTAGTTCCGTTTTTTGTCAATTATAGTCGCATTTTTGTCCCTTTTTGTTCAGTTTTTGTCAATTATAGTCGCATTTTTGTCCCTTTTTGTTTCGTTTTTGTCACTCAGTCGCATTTTTGTCCCTTTTTGTTCCATTTGTCACTTAGTCGCATTTTTGTCCCTTTTTGTTTAGTTTTTGTCACTTAGTCGCATTTTTGTCACTTTGTTCAGTTTTTGTCACTTACAGTCGCATTTTTATCCCTTTTTGTTGGTTTTTGTCAATTATAGTCGCATTTTTGTCCTTTTTTGTTCCGTTTTGTCATTTATAGTCGTATTTTTGTCTCTTGTATTCGCGTTATTGTCACTATTAAAGCTTTTTGTCGCGTTTTTGTCGCTTGTTTCCGAACATGTTTCAATAAATCTGAACTACAGTTTTTACGCAGAATAAAACAAGATATTGTGATAGTTTGGAGGACTTTGCAGCCTTCCATTCAAATTGCGATTTCGATCAGTTGTGCCGCTCTAATGTCAGGTATCAGCAGATTAGGGAAAGGTAAATCCAAACAGAACTCTTAGTTGAAGTTCACACGTTGACTTTGTGCCGTATCTTGAAGTCATCTCCCACAATATGACACCTCTGCGCTCCGTCTGCAGATACACCTCACAGTAAACTATTTATGAGCCTGTCAACACTGACCAATGATATGTGGCTGGGAATCTGATCCGGCGAGGTACAGGAGCCAACAAAAAACAACAAACAAACCGTGTAACAGCGCTGCAGTCGACTGAACGCAATTAATTGACCGAAAGGGCGTGGCTTGGCGCTGATCAAAGCTATGAAAAGTCATTAGAAACTTTGAACAGAGAAGTATGAGGAAACAGCATCTTAAGAGAAAAGGCAGATTAGTCGGCGATTATTTCTATTGTGCAGTGAGACTTAGAATAAACTAACATTTTTAACCAAATAAATGTTGAAATATTGTGATTGAAGCTTCTAGAGAGAATATTTATGAATGAAGTGTGTAACTGAGAAAAATCAGAAATGGTCTATTTTTTTTGGGACATTTTTCTGCTAATTTTAGTTTGAAAAAGCTAGATTTTATTCATGATTTTCCCTTTTCAGTGTTTTCATTTTATAAACATTTCTATCAGATGAAGACTTTGGTTTTTACTGCGGTATATTTTGTTTGTTGTGATATCGTTGTTGCGTCAGACCATACTGCGATATCGATACCATCCAGTCACTCCCAAACCTTCAGATTACTCACTCCCTCCTTTATACAGTTATTCAGATAAATCCTTATTCTCCTTATTCCTGAAGTTGCCGTACGCGCCGCCGTCTTGTTTCCGTTGTAGTTTACACGGAGCAGACGAGCTCAACAGAAAATAAGTTCTACATGGACTAAAAAGACGTTTTCAGACTGACCAGGAAATCGTTGCGTTGTGACTTGTTGTTGCTCGTGTTCATTAAACATTTTACACAAATCAATCTACTTTATGTAACATTTTAGCGGCGAGACTTTTCCCTCGTTCGTCATTAGCTTTAACGGAGTTCTCGTCAAACGGAAGTGCGTTTACAACAAAAGTGCAAAAAAAACTACAAAAGTGGGCGGGGCAGAATAAGGTCAATAATCCTGGTCAAATATTTAATTGACAAATAAAACATTTGGTCGATTAAGACACCACCACCGATGAAACGACGAAAGGACTGCAGCCCTAAACAACTCAAATATAAACATAAGTAACATACAATGATGTTACAGGTTGTATTAAGTACAGTAGTGTCTCGTCTGTGAAAGCACCTGTGATCGATCGAAACACTCTTTACCATCTATAATGAGCTGAAATCAAACATATACATTTTTTCTATTGACACAAAATATTTCTCTCAGAGAGAGAGAGAGAGAGAGAGAGAGACAGAGAGAGAGAGAGAGAGAGACCCCATGTGGAGGAGCAGTGGCTCTACTCCAAGATCATCTCTTACTTCTCTCTATCCTCCTTTCCTTTCTTTCTCCCATCTTTCTCTCACTTCTTCTTTCTCCCTTTCTCTCCCTCTTTCTCCTCTTCCTCCTCACTCTTTTCCTTTCCTCCCTCTTCTCCTTTCCTTTCCTCCCCCTTCTCTCTTCTCTCCTTTCCCTGTTCTTTCCTCTCCTCCCTCTTTCTCCTCTGTTTCTCTCCCTTTCTTCTCTCCTTTCCCTGTTCTTTCCTCTCCTCCCTCTTTCTCCTCTGTTTCTCTCCCTTTCTCCTCTCCTCTCCCTGTTCTTTCCTCTCCTTCCTCTTTTCCTCTCCTCTCCTCCTCCCTCTTCCTCCTCTCTCTCCCCTCCTCCCCTCTCTCTCCCTCTCCTCCCTCTCCCTCTTCTCCCGTCCTCCCTCTCCCTCTTCCTCCTCTCTCTCCTCTCCTCCTCTCCCTCTTCCTCCTCTTCCTCCTCTCTCTCCCTCTCCCTCCCTCTCCTCCCTCTTCCTCCTCCCTCCCTCCCTCCAGCCCACACTCCCGTCGCCGCCTTCCAATCGCGGACGATCTCGGGCAAGGCGACGCTTCCTGTTTCCTCCCCTCGTCACCGCTGACAACGGTATCCACGGACGACTGTTGCCGCGGGAGACGGTTACCGGGCAACGCTCTAACGCGGCTCCACACGACATCCTCCGGCGCCTGACGCTGCATTCCCGACACGTTAAAACAGGTGCGCCTCCGACAAAGAGGAAGACGAGGCGAGAGGGAAGGGAGGCTCGACTCCACCAAACACTCTGACAACGATCTGTGCACCAATGAATCAAATAAATGTGCAAGAGTCACGTGTTTTTACAGCTCGGGAAGTGAAAGGAGGAGACGAGAGAACAGAGTGTGCCTGAGAAAGTCATTGAGAAAGTCTGCGCGACACAAACACGGCTGGTACAAGAGGGAAATGTGGACGGATTAAAGCGACAAGAGGCAGGTGACAAGGAAAACAGCTCAAATTTGAGGGGAAATTTTAATTACAATTTTTCTTTTCAATTTTTGTTTTTTTGGTCAGTTTGCTCTCTCAACATGTCGACTTTCATGTGGAAACAACAAATGTGTCCAATCTGCTCCTAAAGATGTTTTATTACTTCATTGAATCCACTTTATTCCATTTTATTGCCATTTTGACATCATGGCCGGGGGACTATAGATGAAAAATAGCCTCTTTGGCTAATTCTGGCTGTTTTACTCATGTTTTATTCATGTGTTTTATGAAATTGCACTGTCCCCTTTTGGAAATAAACTAAACTCAAACTTCATCCAAAGATTTCTCTGGGACATTGTAACTTCAAAGGCCGTTTTCTTAAAATTCATTTTTCTCCCTCGAGACATAAAGATCAGCCTTAAAGTAGATCCTACACCAAACTGTACAATCTGGACTCTACAAGATTTAGACAAAACGTTCTGAAGGATTTTTTAAATTCTAAAACTGATTTATGAAGTTTTAATTGAAAAACATGAGGCGCAATTAGAATTTTTAGGACAATTTTCAGTCTAATCAAGTTTACTTACAAACTAAATAAGAAATCCAAATCCACTTTGTATATTTTTGGTAACTAATCTGTTACAAAATGAACCAAGAAATTTAAACCTGGTTCTGTCCATTTTTCAGATTTAAATGTCCCAAATATAAGTATTTTTGGCCATTTTTACACATAAAATGCCTTATTTCTACATGAAAACATGACATGATGGAAAACTTAATACATTTTTTCTTACATTTATGTGACTAAACTACAGGAGAAGTTTACAATTGATATCTTTATATTTAAGATTTTTTCCTATTCACCTGCAGCGTCTCACCTTAAATATATCAATTGTAAACTTCCCTGTAGTTTACTTGCATAAAAGTAAGAAAAAACGTATCACAAGTTTTTCATCCTGTCATGTTTTGAATAGAAAAATATAAACTGAAAAACTAATAAAAGAATCAACTGTTTCTCCAAAAAAAAAAAAAAGTGTTGTATTTTGTCACTTTTTGTTGTGTTTTTATTGCTGTCATGTTTTTGTCACTTTCAGTCATGTTTATATGACTTCATGTTGCGTTTGCTGCTTTCAATCACATTTTTGCCACTTTCAGTTGAGTTTTTGTCACTTTTGGTCACGTTTTTGTCACTTTAAGTCATGTTTATTGCCTTCAGGCACGTTTTTGTCACATTTTTGTCGCTGTTATTTGACTGTTTGTTCCTGTTAGTTACATTTTTGTCACTTTCCGTAGTGTTTGTGTGACTTCATGTTGCGTTTATTGTTGTCAACAATGTTATCAGCCATTTTCAGTTGCGTTTGTGTCACTTTTGGTCACGCTTTTGTCACTTTAAGTTGAGTGTTTGTTCCTTTTAGTCAATTTCAGTCTGCTTTTTGCCACTTTTAGTTGTGTTTTTATTTCTTTTAGTCACATTTTTCTCACTTTTAGTCATGCTTTGTCACTTTTGGCCAAGTTTGTCATTTCCAGTCGCGTTTTATCCCATTTTTTTTTGCGTTTTTGCTGCTTTTAACTATTCTAAACTACAGTGTTAGCAGTTTTTATGCAGAATAAAACTGGATATTTTGTTGTCTTGGGTGCACTTCAAACATTGCAGCCTTTAAGATTTAATTGCGTCCATTCAGATTTGGATTCGATTTGGATTAATTGTGGATTGTTTAGAAAAAAGGCACATAAGAATCCTACTGTATTTTAGATTTAAAGTGCGCGTCGCTCTCGTTTCCCCCCGAAGTTTAACAGATTGAAGCAAGTCCACGGTTCATTTGAGACATAATGAACCAGAAACTGTCAGATTGAAACCTTCCCCTCGACATTAACAGAGACGGTCGGCGTTTGAACCAAAACCCGCAGACTTTGGGCCAATGGGACGCCTCTGTGTAAAGGTCGCCCGAGCCCTTGACCCGGCCTTTGACGCGCCGATGATAAACGCTCCGTCTGGCAACAAACAAACCACGAGCCGTTATCTGATTCACGCAGAGACGGAACAAGATCTGCATTTAAAGTCCGGCCGTGAGTAGATTATAATGCACGGACGTCAAAGGATCGGCAGAGTTAAGTGCAGGGCTGTGGTCGACTGGAGACGAAACACTAGAGCGGCGGGATTTGGGGAAAATATACAGTTTTTTTGCGGTGCTGTGATTGTGATTAGATTTAGATTTAATAATGGGATTCTGTTCAAAGTTCACGTTTAAAAAGCAACCAGGAGAGTTGACAAAAAGAGTGAGATATGAACTGACAAACTGATCATTTTGTCACCTTTAGTCCTGTTTTTGTATCTTTTTGTTGCATTTTTGGTGCTTTAAGACAAGACTTTGTTTTTAGATGTGTTTTTGTCACTTTTAGTCATGTATTGGTTGCCGTTTTGTGGCTTTGAGTTGTGTTTTCATCACTTTTTATCGCATTTTTGTTTGTTTTTGTCATTTGTAGTTCTGTTTTTTTCGCTTGTAGTTCTGATTTTGTCACTTTTAGTTGTGTTTTTGTTTGTTCGTTTTTGTTGCTCGTAGTTCTGTTTTTGTTGCTTGTAGTTCTGTTTTTTTCGTTTTTAGTTATATTTTTGCCGTTTTTAGTCATGTTTTTGTCGCTTGTAGTTCTGTTTTTGCCGTTTTTAGTCATGTTTTTGTCGCTTGTAGTTCTGTTTTTGCCGTTTTTAGTCATGTTTTTGTCGCTTGTAGTTCTGTTTTTAGTGATGTTTTTGTCACTTGTAATTCTGTTTTTTCGCTTGTAGTTCTGTTTTTTCGCTTGTAGTCATGTTTTTGTCGCTTGTAGTTCTGATTTTTCGCTTTTAGTCATGTTTTTGTCGCTTGTAGTTCTGTTTTTTCACTTGTAATTCTGTTTTTTCACTTGTAGTTCTGATTTTTCACTTGTAATTCTGTTTTTGTCGCTTGTAGTTCTGATTTTTCACTTGTAATTCTGTTTTTGTCGCTTGTAGTTCTGTTTTTTCACTTGTAATTCTGTTTTTTCACTTGTAGTTCTGATTTTTCACTTGTAATTCTGTTTTTTCGCTTGTAGTTCTGTTTTTTCGCTTGTAGTCATGTTTTTGTCGCTTGTAGTTCTGATTTTTCGCTTTTAGTCATGTTTTTGTCGCTTGTAGTTCTGTTTTTTCACTTGTAATTCTGTTTTTTCACTTGTAGTTCTGATTTTTCACTTGTAATTCTGTTTTTGTCGCTTGTAGTTCTGATTTTTCACTTTTAGTCATGTTTTGTCGCTTGTAGTTCTGTTTTTTCGCTTGTAGTTGCTTTTTGTCCCTTGTAGTCACTGTTTTAGACACCTTTTTCTCTCTTTAGTCACATTTTTGTCGCGTTAAGTCGTATTTTGGTTGCTTTAAGTTGCATTTTTGACACTTTTAGTCAGATTTATGTCCCTTGTAGTCGCATTTTTTGTCAATTTGAGTTGCATTTTTGCATTTTGTTTGTTTTAGTTGTGTTTGTCACTGTAAGATGCACTATTGTCACTTTAAAATACCTTGTTTTGTTGCTTGTAGATGTGTTTTGGTAATTTTTAGTCACTGTCAGTTTTATTCATGTTTAAGTTGCTTGCAGTCACATTTTTGTGACTTACAGTTGCCTTTTTGTCACGTTTTTTGTCACTTTTAGTCACGTTTTTGCTGTTTTTAGTCATGTTTTTGTCGCTTGTAGTTCTGTTTTTGTTGTTTTTAGTCAAGTTTTTGTCACTTTTAGTCATGTTTTTGTCGCTTGTAGTTCTGATTTTGTCCCTTGTAGTCACATTTTTGTCATGTTTAGACACCTTTTTCTCTCTTTAGTCACATTTTTTGTTGCCTTTAGTTGTATTTTGGTTGCTTTAAGTTGCATTTTTGTCACTTTGTCACTTTTAGTCAGATTTATGTTGCTTGTAGTCACATTTTTGTCAATTTGAGTTGCATTTTTGTCCGTTTTAGTTGTGTTTGTCACTGTAAGATGCACTATTGTCACTTTAAAATACGTTGTTTTGTTGCTTGTAGATGCGTTTTGGTAATTTTTAGTCACTGTCAGTTTTATTCATGTTTAAGTGGCTTGTAGTTGCATTTTTGTGACTTACAGTTGCCTTTTTGTCACTTTTAGTTACGTTTTTTGTCGCTTTTAGTCACGTTTTTGTTGCTTATGGTTCTGTTTTTGTTGCTTTCAGTTAATTGTGCAGCCCCGGTACAGAGTTTGCTTTGGATGTTTTCCCACATTTACCTCTTTTTTTATTAATCTTTTACTTTTCTGTCTATTGATTAGGTTTCTGCTGCTTATTACTGCAGAAAATATCACTGACTCAAACAATATCTTTAAATGTGTAGATTATTTTGCTATTTTAAAGGCAGTAAACTGACAACTCACTTTCTTTTCATCTGAATAAATGTTTTTCCTAATGTTCTGTTTCTCCTCAAATACAGTGATTTATTTTGGCACACGACCTTGAACTTTCACTCCAGGTCAAACAGAAACACTGCCGGCCATGAAACGTGTTCAAGTGATTCAGACATTTTAGACGATTTCAAAATAGAACAAATTATACCGTAGAAGCCGTCCAGAGGATTTTATTCAAGGGTCTGGAGCTTTTGGAGGTGAACAGACGGCACACTTTAAATATTTTATAGTGAAGACTTTATTTAATGTTGTCGTACTTTATTTCGAACGCTTTGAGCTAAAAAACAGGGATCCCAAACTTTTCAAGCTTTAAATTCCCCAAATTTTATTAAATTGACCGCGGTGATAATTCTAAGAAGCAAAACATCAAATTGAGAGTTAGTTTATTTGAATAGTTTATTACAGGGGAGTCCAAATCATGGCCCAAGGACCAAATAAGGCCCTCAGACCAATTTTTGTTGTATCGTTTGTGTAATTCTATCGCTAAAAACGCAAATAACATCACACTGCACTTGGGCTGTAGTCTTTTAGTCGATCAGTCGGTCGATGGTCGATTTTGAATAGTTTTATCTATACTAAATGATTCTAAAATGACTTAAATGGCAAAAACGAGAAGATATGAAGTGAGTCGCTGAAGATGTTGGAGTCTTAATGTATAAACACACCGTCTCCTTGTACTTTTCTGTGTAAAAGTTGCATGACGTTGTTGTTCTTTTGCGTGCAGTCAGGTCAGACACATGGAAATACTGTAGTTTTGATATATTTTTGCCGCACACCCTTTTAGTCGATAGATGGGGCTGGTCTTTGGTCGACTACAGCCCTACATTGCACCTGACCACGCCTTATTAAAGGAGACGGTAACGTGCTTTTCACAGGCTACAGATGAAGTGCTTACAGGGCGGGGCCAGGACGCCACAGACGCTCCTTTAAACATGGTCCTTTAACACTTAGAACAGAGCAGGGCAAAGTAAGGTCCGGGGGCTACATGCGGCCCTTTTCGCATTTTGATATGGCCCGCAAAGGATTTAATACATTGTTTTATGAGTTAAGTATTTGTCGTTTTATATCGCGGTTTTGTTATAGTTGTCTGAGACTGCAGTTTGGTCATTTAAGATCAGATTTGAGAGTAACCACCACTATAATAACACCAAACTCTGATGCATTGGATAAAAAGAGTGACCAACGGCACTGTTTCCACTGAAATAAATAAAGGTAATGATTTTTGCTTTTCTGTTGTAGTTTTTTGTGTATTTTAGGCATTAAGTCTGTGTGTGATATACTGTAGTTAACAACCAATCTGTAAATGGTCGGCCCGCGGGCAAATGTGAAAATCCAATGTGGCCCTCGAGTCAAAGATTGTAATTTCCAGGCTTTTATTTTTGAAAAGCTGCCACCTGATTAAGGCTGCACAATATATCGCCAAAGTATCGATATCACAATATTGTCTGATGCAATAACGATATCACAACAAACAGAATATATAAGTCTTCATCTGATAGAAATGTTCTGTTTTTAAAAATGAAAACATTGAAAAGAGAAAATCATAAATATAATCTAGCTTTTTCAAACTAAATTAGCCTCAGTTTTGTATTTGTTGTTTTTTATTTTACATTATTGCATCAAAAATACGGCTGCAACAATTAATAGAATAATGGTAGTCGACTATAAACAATAATGTCAGTCGTATTTTGTTGATGGTCGTCATTCTTTGGACTAAACAGACTCTAAAACACAAACTTAAAGACTTTTAGAACAAACACAGTGACATTATTAAAGAAGAAAAATGGCAAAAAAGAATAGACCATTTCTGATTTTCCTCAATTACACACTTTATTCATAAATATTCTCTCTCTAGAAGCTTCAATCACAATATTTCAACATTTATTTGGTTAAAATGTTAGTTTATTATTATTATTCATCTTTAAATCTGAATCTACAATAGAAATAATCGCTGACTCGTCGACCACTAAAATAATCATTAGTTTTAGTGTTTGTCAGTCAAAGTGTATTTAAATATCGCAATAATATCGACATTAATCGCCGTATCGCAATATTTTCCAACATTGTGCAGCTCTAACTCTGTGTGTTTTTGTCAATTCATCGAAACAAGCAGCGGAGTGTCATTTACCGGCTTTTATTCTTGAAAAACTGCCACCTGACAGTTTAATTAATTTTTCAAACACACAATCCCACTTAAGGAACTGCAGGGATGTGGGCGGGGACAGGGGGTAGTTGAAGACAGGATTTTTCTGAGCACTCGAGCGTTGTCGCAGGATAGAGCGGGATTAACTCACACATGCAGGAATCAATCAAAATTATCATCTGCCACGTTGTATTTTGTACAAGTGGTGTTATGTAGAGGCAGAGGTTTACTGCAGCTGAAGTGGAAGATGTTATTTTTGATCAAAGACGAGATGATTACAGTGAGTTTTATTTAAATATGTCGCGGTTGCAGACTTCAGCTGACCCTACGACCCCCAGGGAGGAACAAACTTTGTGAACCACGGAGCGAGAGGACATTAATATGATTAGATATTATTCAGTGTCAATTATAAATGTACTCAGAGGTGGAAGAAGTGCTCCATTCTAAGTAAAAGTACAGATACATGTGCAAACAATTACAAGAAAAAGTAAAAGTATCACATTAAAAATCTACTTAACCTGTTAAGCCCATGGGTTTGTAGAGGGTGCATAAGCCTGAACAATCTATCCAAAATAAATTCAGACTTACTCCAAATATATGAACTTCATGTAGATCATCTTGGTCTCAATAGATGGCCAGAATCAACACATTTCCATTCTCAGTTAGATGGGGACTCTTATTATTTTAACACAAGATGAAAAACCCAGGAGAAAAACTGTATTTTCTTTATCCTCACCTATTTTTTTTCTTCTAACTGTGATAACCATAATATTGGCTGTCAATAAATGCCCAACATACTATTACAAGCATTCAGTAACTACTTGACTACATGTGTGCAAAAAAATATGCAAATAGAACAAAGAATACACTTTTTATGAAGGTTGTTATAAGCAAAATACTAGGCGGACACACTTAAAGACTTAATATCAAAATAGTTGTAAACAAAGACTTTTGGTGGATTTGATGGCACAATTATGCAAATATAAGTGAAAAAAAAGAAAAAAAAGGGTCACAAACGCTGATGGTAACGTTTTTGTCGCGACTGCTGCTCGCGCGAAAGGTGAGGCTGGTCCGCCCCATGGATGTATTAACTGAACTGGATAAGACACGCCCCCTCTGTCTGTGTCCCAGATTGATTAGTGGTCGTGCGAGGTACTGCAGCCTCTTGGGCCCAGCCTTTTTCTATAATTGCACATTATAATTGCAGACAGTACTGAATTATTATCGGTATTTAAATAAAATAGAAGGAAATGTTCTTTTCTACCGTTTCTAAAATCACAGAAATTACCGTTTTTACATGAAGTGACGTCACACAAACATGTGTGTGTCACGTGAACGAGCGTCGGACGATACAAACAGAAGCTCGTGGAAAAGGCTCGACTAGAGACACCTGTAAGTTGTATTTTATTTCATTTCAGACGCTTCACGTGTGTCTAACATAAAGAACACAATTACAATCACACAAGCTAACGCTAACACAAAAACTTGCAGCTGCTGGTCGTTCACGTCGCTCAAAGCATCATGGGGGATTGTCGTCACGTGGCGCCCTAAAGCAAAGATGGCCGCCTCCGTATCAGGAAGTAAATGCGGAAGTAAGAAATGTTTTGGGGTCATGCACCAATGAGCACACTCCATAGGGATAAACAGGGCGGCCATTTTGGATTCATCTTCCAGGTTTTATTATAGTTCTATGGTCCGCCCACTTTTACGCACAAAGATACGCAATCGACGCAAGAGCCACACATGTGTCCAAGATGCCGGAAGAATCCTTACGCGATGTAGAATGTCAACACACTTTCAGTTTTGACCTGGGTTCCAGTTAATTTTGACCCGGTGACGGCGGATAACGCTGTATGAACGAGAGCGCACGGACAGCGTCACTACCCGGGACTAGCTTACCTGCCCTGGAGCTAAAGGATAGCATTTGTGGAGCGAGAATAAACTGACGATAAGGTAAGAAAGCAAAGGTTTTTACGTTCGTTGTGAAAAGTTTTGATATTTGCTGAAGTAACTGTGATGAACACAATGACACGCGCAGGCGAGTGAAATGTAAACATCGTCGCGGTGTTTGTTTTGGGATTTAGGTACCACTTTATAATAACTACAGCTTATTTTGCATTAATAAAGCATTAACAAAGACTTAATAATATATATATAGTTTATTAAACATGATTCAGGCTTAGTAACGACTTAATTAAGGTTAGAGTTAGAAATTATGGTTAGAATATTTGTTAAATAGTTACTAAGCCTGAATCATTCTTAATAAACTATTTGTTGATTATGAATTAAGTCTTTGTTCATGCTTTATTAAGTCATGAATAAGTGGAGTTATTATAAAGTGTTACCGGGACTTATTTATTCAGACGGATATCAGACTCAGTGTTATACATGTTTGGAAAGCTGTGTTTTTGTAGTTTTGTTTGACACGTATTTTGTCGGAGTGGTGAAAAAACACCGCGTGTGGTGTTGTGTTGAGCTTTGCGTGTTGGCGATATCAATGTCACTCATTAACTTCATAACAATATACTTGAATCTCCTAAAAACAGACACGTTTGTGACTTCAGGCAAATACAGTTTTATCAACGTTATGTACTGGTCTAAGGGCAATTAAAAGAAAATCTCTTGACTACATTTTATGCCTTGTTCACATTCAAAAACGCTCCTGGTGTGGGCGGGCTCAACGGGTTAAGTAAACATGTTGAAGTACCTGTTTGAAAATGTACTTCAAGAGTAAAAAGTGAAAGTATTTGGAGCAGATTATGAGACCAGGTTTATGTATTAAATGTCGTAATGTCGGTAAAGAATTGTGCTTCATTTCAGTCAACAAAGGTCTGTTTCAATTAATTTCTTAATTTTCTGTGTATATGTTTGTTTGCTTGTTGTTGAGCTTGAACTCAAAACCTTCAGACAGGACGTCACCATCAACGACAGAAGAATAACCCCTAAAACAAAATGAAAAGTACTTTGTAGTGGAGTAAAAAGTACAGATAGTTGGTCTCAAATGTAGTGAAGTAAAAGTAAAACGTATCCACTGTAAAAACGACGTAAATATCAACAGATATTTAAAAGATAAAACTTAACTTTTACTTTTGTACGTCGATGTAAAACCTCATTCGTCCAGGTGTGGTCCATCGAGACGTTTCGACTTTTATCCAAAAGTCATTGTCAATACAATGACTTTTGGATAAAAGTCGAAACGTCTCGATCTTCAAACAGCGTCCGGATGACAACCCCTGAAACCCTTTCTACGATGGTTTTACTTTTGTAATTCGTTACTTTCCAGCACTGAACGTACTGAATACACAATGGCTTCAATACAATAAAAGCAACTAAGATTAATCAACGATGATGAAAAATGTTAATTGAATTTTGACAATCGCAATAGTTATCTTGACTATAGACTCCAAACACATATGAAAAGACCTTTTTATAACAAAGACAGCGACAATATTAAATCAAAATGTCAATGAAATAATCCATAATTTATGAGTTTCTTCAATAAAACACTTAAAATTGTAAATATTCTCCATCTTGAAGCCTTCGGTCCACACAATTCAACCTCTATTTGGTTGAAAATGTGTGTTTAAAAAGTCGATATGTGCATTAGAGCTGTACGATACTGGAAATGAGTGCAATATGTGATTTAACGATATCCTCGCGATATTTTTTCCTCATTTGCATCTATTTTTCTCTTTTTTTCCAGTGTAAAGGATGACAATTAAGTAATAACTCTTACTTTAAAATATAGTAGCTTAAGTACAAATAAACACACACTGGAGACATTTGAAGTGTTAAACCTGGACTTGTTTTGTCCATTTCTCTGCAAACCACAACACATTACTGAGGCATTTTAAACATTTCAGACATTTATTCACCTTTGTTTATGTTTGGATGAAATAATTAAAAAGTTATGAGGATTTTGAAGCACGAGGTGTAACAAAAACACTTAAACTTTCACTTGCCGCGTCTGTAATTAACAAAACGCCGCATTTAAGGCCGAGTCTGATTGGTCAAAAGTAAAAACCAGCTCGGCCACACAAGAAACGCAACATTAATGCATTTAACCATTTCAAATGATTGCACATATTTGCATATTGTGATAATAATAACTGCGATAACTATATTTTTTCGACATACTGTACATTAGAAATAGTACATTGTTTCCCATAGATTTAGTTGCAAATTATTTTTATGTGAATAATTCCATGTTATGCAATTTTGTGACATTGAAATGTAAATGCCATTGACTGTTAACATTTAATTTAACCTTTTTTTTGTACCAATGTAGTTATTTTTCTGTTTATGATAATACGATGTGCAACAAAGTCTAATTTCGTTCTGCCAAAGACATTGTCCTGATTATTTTTAGACTATGAGGGGCACCACAGTCTCTTTTATTAACGAGAAACACTGCATTAACTCAACAATTTTAATCAATTACATCCGTTGTTTTATGATTGAGGTTCAAACCCAAATACGAGACGCCAAAGTGTTTTCTATTATCTACGGAACTGATAAAGTTAAAGTGCCTCTGACAGGTTTAACGACTCATTTTACTAAAGTGCAGTTAAGATAAATATATGTCAAATTCTGCTGAAATCTTTACACATTTTACCCCAGTTTAGCGATTTTTTCTGTTTTAATTTGACTTCCTGGTTGTAAATGATGACATCACAGTGGGAAATTAACAAGAAACCATCCTGTAAACTGGGCCAAAACCTGTCTAACGTCACAGAGTTTTCTATTTGACAAAGAAAAACACATTTATTTTGTTAAATCAACGTTTAAAGGGTCAAAAAAGTAGTTTCTTTTATAAATACGCTTTGTCTCCCCAGTGTGATTTCATCATGCGTTTACTTCCTGTCATTTTCAACAGATTTTTCAACTTTTCTCCACAAACAGCGATCTGATTGGTGTAAAACTATAATTTATATTTACAACAAGTATTAATACACTGAACAAAGTCAAAATTAGAAAATCATAAAACCTGTCATACACACTTTAAGTAGAACCTGATGTAGCCCAGTGGATAATGTGGTCTTTTGTTCCATCACACCACTAGAGGGCGCACTGCTCATACATGCTTTTGAGGATCGCTTAGAGGAAGTTGGCTCTCTCGCTGTCATGAGCGCCGGGTGTTGATTTTTGGTGACAGGTAAATGTATAAAAATGTACCTTTATGTTCATATATGTCCCAACACATATTCAAAAGCGTGTGATGGATGCCCGTGGTTGTGTTTACAACTGATTGTTTTAGGTTAACCACCAGATGTTTCAGGATTGACTTAAAGGGCCTCTGACAGGTTGAACTACTCATTTAACTAAAATGCAGTTAAGACAAATATATTTCAATTTCTACTAAAATCTATACAGATTTTACCCCAGTTTAGCTCTTTTTTTAGGTTTTAAATTTTACTTCCTGGTTGTAAAGTATGACATCACACTAGGAAATTACCATAGCAACCACACAGTACACTGGCCAAAACTCATCTAATGTCACAGATTTTGTTCATTTGACAAAGAGAAATGCATGTGAACACCTTTATTTTGCCAAATTAATGGTTAAAGGGTCAAAAAAGTAGTTTATTTTGTGTAAATTGTGCATAACCTTTGTCTCCCCAGTGTGATGTCAGTTTGTTTACTTCCTGTAATTTTCAACAGATTTTTCAACTTTTCTCCACAAATAACAACCTGATTGGTGTAAAACTACAATTTATATTTTCAAGAGGTATTAATACGCTGAATAAAGTAAAAATTGGAAAATCCTAAAAACCTGTCATACACACTTTAAGGGCGGTGTGACTCGTGTTATACCAGTGGTAGATACGGAGGACTCTGTTATTTGGTAGGATCCACCCGCCTTTGTCTCAGGTGATTATTTTATTTCTCTGTCTTGAATGTAATGTAAAGCTGTAAAATGTACTTTGATGTTCATTTAGCTTAACCGTGCCCGTCAAGGCTGAATGTCCATGCCATCCGCTTTCTGTTTCAGTGTAAATTAGCATTGTGAGTATCTTTTTCTGTTTAAAACATGTTTATAGGAAAATACTGTACAAAGGTTTGATATGAAAAGATAATGTGGCATTTCTGTTATTGTTTGACACAGGATCCACTGCAGTTATCTGTGCACTCTAATTCTATGCAGTTGAGTTATTTGTGTTCCAGTTACAGTGACTGTCAGCAACTTTTGTCAAACTCCAATTATTAACGCTGCTCTTTATTTCAATTCAATTCACGGAGAGTAGTCAAGAATTAAAGAACCCATTTTTGTAGCTGGTATCAGTAAGTCAATTATCTTTTACTAGCCTACACTGAAGTGAAGCCGAGGTAATTGTGTAAAAATGTACAGTTTACATTTGCCAAAAGTTGAATCAAACTAAGGTAACACCAAGTTTGTAAGCGCCGTGCCAAACAAAACAGAAGATACAAGAATCATTCACTTTATAATAATGATAACGTCGCGCTTATCTTTTTCTCTGACCTTTGAGGCTGTTAACGGTTAAATAAAAAGTTAAGCGCGCAAACTTATTTAATTACAAACGTACAATCCGGTTAAAAGCCCTTATTATTCACTGTCACATAAACTCCCCAGCTGCAGAGTACAACAGGGACAAAAACTGATTATTCAAAGTCATGCTCGACGCTCTCCCCATAATGGATATTTAATTGCAAACCATTTTGGATATTAACTCTCGCTCTCACGCTCTTTACGCAAGCAACGGACCCTTTACAATGTGATGTCACCAAAAGTCCTGAACGCAGGCAAAAGGAAGTTAACTGTACGTTTTTCAGTCACGTTAGATCGAAACTAACGAATCGATCGAAAAGTGTTTGTGTTGGAAAAAAGTAATATTTCCAGGGTAGAAAGGTCAGTTAGTTTGCTTTTCTATAACAAACGATGGACAAAATACAATTCTCTCGCCTTAAAATTGTATTTTAGCTTCAAAAGAATCAAATTTATGGAATAGTATCTAATACAACTCTAGATAAAATGAAAAATGATTGTGGGCTCAACATTTCTGAGTATTTTCCAGTAAAACCCATAAATCTGGATTGTTCTTTCATCAAAAACGCAAAGAGTTGATCATAATTTCCTAAAACATAATGTAAAATACACTAATAAATGTGTTTAAAGCAGCCCTGATGTCACTCACATGTGTCTGAGGCTTTTACTGACACTAAATCATCTACATTTTTCATATTTTGCGCCATTCTGAGCTCAAATCCCAGTTTCTCCAGTGAAATCCCATTATTTTTAGAACGTTTTTGCTCACAAACTTTCAAACTGTCCATTTCTCGCAGCAAACACACAACACATCACCTTTTTCTTGGCTTTGCAGTGGCAGCACACGGTCCACAGGTACTTCAGCGTCCTCCAGAGCAGGATAATGAAAAGTCCCCCGAAGAAAGTGACCATGGACGAGGCGAGGAAAGCCCACCACATGCGCTGCCCGTTACAGTCGCACGGCACGTCCGGCGTGAACGGGATGATCATTTTGGAGATCTGTACGGACGGATCCGGACTGAACCGATCCCGGCTGCTCTTCGGCATTTCGGCTCGATTTATGGCTCGGTTGACGTAGCGGTAAACAGGTGGAGTCAAGCGCTTTCTGTGGATCGCGGCGCTGACGACCGGGGGACTGTTTTGACCATCGCCCCCGAGAATAACCGCCTCCTCCCGGCCATTCTCGCCACGACCGACCCCTCCACGCACCTGGTACTTTTGTCGGGAGCTTTGGGCGAGTGGAAAAACCGAGAAACGGCACCGAAAAACTTCCTTTCGATTGAGCAGCTCAGCGCGTCATGGTGGCAGAGGTGTCATCTTTTAACGTGCGTAAAAATCGATCCAAAAAGTCGCGATTGTCCAAAACTACGTCAAGTCGCGCGGCGTTTCGCTCAAATAAACGGGTCCCCGGTTGAAAAAGATGGAGCACGGCACACTGTTGAATGCGTGATTAAAAAAAACCTAAAAAAAATCCTCATACGCGTCTTCACTGAACAGGAATTACGTGTCCGTTTTCTTCGTTAAACGCGCGTCAGGATCGTCGCTCGTTTGGGTTCATTAGCGTCAGGTGCGTTTGTTTTGGGGAAAATGGCATCGGAGGGTTTACAGGTAGCACCCTGGATCCACAGAAGAAGAAGCAGCAGCAGCAGCAGCAGCAGCAGCAGGCGCGCGGACAAGAGGGGAGGGCGGGGGGAGAGGAGGAGGGGGAGGAGCGTGCGCGCAGACGCCGATGTCTGTCCGCGCGCGGTTATTTATAGTGATCGCTTCATCCATTTTGAATGATTTAAACTTGAAAAGCGGGTTTGGCGTGAATGAGGAGTTTTGACACGTTCAACTTAATCATCGATAATTAGCCGAGCGGTACGGTATGGCCGCGGTGAATTGTGGGCAAGTTGTAGTGAAAATTGAAATTTAAAGTGCGCATGACAGATTCTTGAGTTTTTCTGATTATTGCTTCGTTTAGTGCGATGGAACAGTGTTTTTCAACCTTTGTCTACACTTTTGTCACACACTTTTTGGGTTTAAAAGACCCCACGGCACACCACCGACAAAAACATGACCAAATCAGACCATTTAGTTCATAAATTATGGCATATAATGAGCCAAATTATGTTCCTGTTACTGTTTGGTGCTTTAAATTTGGCATTAGTGGTGGTTTTGCGTTCTGTTTTGGTGCAGAAGTTACTCAGGGCGCTCCAAAAAGGTAAATTAGTTATTTACATCCGCATTTCTGAACCTGTTAACTCAAATTTGATATTTTTTCGAGGGACACCTGGCAAAACTTCAAGGCACACTGGGTGAAAATCAAGGGGATAGAAACTGGTAAATGTTTGTGATAGTTTTGCGTCAGGAAATATTGAATAATAAAAGTTGGAAATTCAAATAAATAAAATTTTTGTTGCCGTGATGGGCCAAAGGTAGAAAGCGGTTTTAAAAATTAGCAACTGACCCTCCTTCCCTCCTTCTCGGCAAGGGAAACTCACACAAAAATAAATAAATAAATATAAAGTATAAAAAAAAATTAAAAATGGGAAAATTACAGGAAGTAGTGAACTTAATACCTGTGTGATGTCATCAATAAGCGACGTTCCATCGAAAATGTAGACAACTGACACATTTTTACAATCATTTAAACAATAATGTCTTAAAATAAATGTGATATGAGGTATTCATTGTAAAATCATAAATATTGTGTAATTTAGATGGATTCATGCAATTGTTTAAAATGTGGTTGCTATGGTAACAGTTATGGAATTATCTCTAACTGTGTCACATTTGCTGCTCATGTACAACCAGGAAGTACAATTAAAATAATCATCAAAATGGTCAAACTGGAGAAAAATTGGCAGTAAGTAAGTGGTTTTCAGTAAAATCTTAAATATATTTTCTGTTCACTACGTTTCAGTTGAATGTGTCGTCTAACCTGATATGTGCACTTAAAGCTCATCGCTAATAACCGCAAACATAATTACTAACTAATAAAAAGTTGGTGTGAAATTGTTTTACGATTTCTCAAAGAAAAGATTCATTGTTAAAGCTGTTGAACACTGATTTTAATGAATAAATTGATAAAAAAAAAACAGGCAAAGGAGTCGTAGATTATGTAAATTTACGCTCATAAGTAAATTTTTTATAACAAGACAAAAGTAAGCGATTATAAAAACTGGTTAATCAATGTCATGTAGCCCAGTGAAGTTGGTTTCAAATTCATTTTTTAAATATTTATTTTGGAATACATTTAAATAATGTTAAAATGCATTGTTTGAGATGTTCATAATGGATGAGATTAAAAGGAGTGAGAAAATACAGTAGTTCAAGAGGTGTTCGCTCCCTCTACTGGACAACAAGATGAACTACTCAATAATGTAATAAAACATTTCATGCATATTAAAACAAATAATCCAACTTGTTTTTCCATTTTTTATCTTCATTTAATTTGAAGATAAAAGAACTCAACATTAATTTGTATTTATTTGACCGGTATTATTGACTTATTCTGCTGTTATTAGATATTTAACACTTACTTCTGCTTATTATTATTATTATTATGACACTAATAAGGCACTAATAAGCAGCAGAATAAAAGTTACGCAGAAAGACATTATGTAGAGCTGAATAAAACAGAAATTGACACCAAAATAACCACTTACCTGTATAAAAATTAGCAGATGTATACCCGAAAATAAAATAAATCTATATATCACATTTAGATTAGCGCATCTTTATTATTTATTAGGGGTGCTAATGCTAAAGAATGCTAAAGTTAAGAAAAACTAAATGATTTCAAAGAGACAGTGCCCCAACGCAAAACGGGTAAAAATAAGTCTCAAGTCGTTTTCAATGTAATTTTTTTATTATTTTGTAGAAATTCGAACCTTCAATTACAGTTAATAGAGTTAAATCTGAAATGTAGTAAGATTGACAAAGAATCCCAGTGGTAATTTGAAATATCCCACCAAAAACAAAACAAAAAAACAACAAAAATATACCAACACATCCCTTCTTCATCAGCAGGTATGGCTAAAATGTTGTTAAACGTGGCTTATTTCATATATATATTTTCCTTCTTGGCACAATATTTGAAATGATGAACAGAAATTATAACATAAAAGTCTTTATAACCCCTGATTCTTCCACTATAAATAAGAATAAATGAAAATATAGTCTTAAAAGTAGACAGCTACACGTATAAGCTTTTTGATAACATAAATTAATATGGCAGGATATACAAAAATTACATGAGTAAAGTGGTCCTATTCAAACTTTAAACGTTTTATTTTTTAATAACGTGTAATTCATTGATTAAACTTCATGTGGTCCGTTAAAACTATAGGAGAATTATTCAAGTAAGTGTCCTATTCATAGACTGTACATAAAAGTGGATAAATGAGTAGCAATGTCATAAGTTAGCATTAGCGACAACCAAATTTCATGATTAAATTAGCTGGTGTTGGCTATTTTAGCTTTCATTAGCATATACCGTTAAGTAAAGCGTTTACAGGAAAATATTTTGGTGTCATTTATACAAAAGTGTCTAAAGGATTAGCTACATTAATGTTAGCAACAACCACATTTCATTATTGGTGTCGGTCATTTTAGCTTTAGCTAGCATATCTTTTGGTCTGACTTATGTAAAAGTGGATGAAGGATTAGCTAACAACAACCACCAAATAAGATGCTTATTTAGCTGGTGTTAGCTATTATGTTAGCTGTTGTTAGCATAAATCTTTATGTAAAAATGCTAAATTTACAAGAAAATGTTCACCAAATTTATATGAAAGTGGATGAAGGATTAGCTATATTAGCTTTAGGAACAACAAAATGTTGTTATTAAATTAGCTGGTGTCGGCCATTTTAGCTTTTGTCAGCTTGTTTTTATGTAAAAATGCCAACTTTACTGGACAATATTTTGGCCTGACTGATATAAAAGTGGATAAAGTATTAGATACTGTAGTGTAAGTAATAAGTTAGCATTAGCAACAACCAAATTCAATGATAAAATTAGGTGGCGTTAGCATGTATTTTTATGTAAAAGTGCTACATTTATAGAAAAATGGTTTGGCCCAATGTATATACAGTATAAGTTGATAAATTATTAGCTACTGTATGTAATTTTATGATTAAATTGGCTGGTGTTGACGATATTATGTAAAAATGCTAACTTTACTAGAAAATATTTTGGCATGATAGAAAGAGCACAAGGCGGCAGATGTTTAGATGATGCCGTACCAATAAAAACACATTTGTCAATGAAAAGGCAAACAGGTAAAGTTGACAAAATTTAAATAAAATGAAATAAAAATTGAAGTTAGTAAGAGCTTAAGATAAGGCCTTTTCACCAAACCGAGCAGCTAGTTCCGGTGGCCGTAAAAATGTGGGGTTTCACTTCCTGCTTCATTCATTATGTAGAATTAGCCGCGTGCTGCTAAAATAAATCAATCATCAATTAACACAAAGCGGAGAGTAACAGCTGATAATCACTGCAGCGTGTTATGACCTGCACCTACGGTATGAATACTTCACCGGGGGAAACCTGTGTTTTATAAAAGGTGGTGTTTCTGTCTCAAAGCTAATGCTAACCTAAATTCAATTTAGTCAGTAACATCAAAATACCACCACAAACCGAACAAACTTGTTTACAAAAACAATCGACTTGGCATATATGTACTTTCATCAAGTTTGTCTGCTTTGTATTTAAGTTAATTTATGTTAGCCTTTAGCTTTGAAGAAGAAGAAGACGACATATTTGCAGCGTAGGTAAATGTTTTTACTTGCTGCAAGTGATTATCCATCTGGGATTCGCTCTTCTCCATGACATCTTTTTTATTTTGATTTATTTTAACAAGACTCGGCTAAGTCCCATAGAGCAGGGGTTCCCAAACTTTTCTGGCCGGGACCCCCAAAATAGCCCAGCAACTGACTTGGGAACCCCAAAGATCAAATAATAATAATTTTAAGTGCCAAAGCACATTAAATATGGTTTAATATTGGTTATTTGAATAGATTATTGCTTATTAGACGCTATTTGCCTAAGAAATACTGCTTTTAATTTAAAATAGAATTGAAATAGAGCAAATACAGTCTCATATTTATTCAAAATAGATCTTCTCGCGACTCCCAGGTCATCCCTCGCGACCCCCCGGGGGGTCCCGACCCCCACTTTGGGAACCACTGCCATAGAGAATGAATGGAGCGGTAAGTGAAGATCCGCACTTTTACAGCAACTGGAACTAGCTGAGCGCCATCGCGAAAAGAGCCCATTTATAGTGTGTCGGCATAGCATCATCAGTACAAACGAGCTTCACAATTTCCTATTTTTAGTATTTCATTCTCCCATTTTTGTTACTATAGCTTGCGAGGCTAAGACGTTGAGCAAATCTGCAATACATTTAAAAATATTGGGACAGATATGTCGCTTATATTGTAAAGATTTGCAATTCTACATCCTGAAATCCTGGGGGAATCAGTTGTTTGGAGCCAGCTAATGCTAACAGTACCATCATAGCTAGCCTCATCTCTTTGGTCCACTTTTATTGACAGTCCATGTTTGTATTAATCTCTATTGTAAACAAGTCTATGCTCAGTAAAGTCTTTTTAGTGGAGTGAAGTCAGTGTCAGTGCTAAAATGGAGAGCTGAGAATTAAAAGGACGCAAGAGACTTTATTTACAAATTTTAAATGTTTTATAAATTATGGAGATTAATTTTGGGGGATATGAAGTCAACATGTATGGGTTTTACTGTTAATTATATTGTTGTTTTTCACATTAATTACAACAAAAAAACATTTCCTAAGACGCAAAAGTTGTTTACATTTTTACATTTAAGTTGTAATTGTGTTAAACCTATGGGCTTGGTGGCTAAGCTAACCGTTTGTCACAGCTAATGCTAACGTTCGTATTAAAATGTAAAATCTAAAAGAAACAAAAACAACTGAAATGTAAAATAAAATGAAAAACCAATTGAAATGTTTTTATTCATCGATTACTTCTCTTATTTTTATCTGTTTTATTTTCATCATGCTTCAAAATTAGCATTAGCATTGACCCACAAACGCCTCCATTTAAAGTCTTTAACATGTTCTAAGTGACATCCACCTGTAAACAAAATAGCCAACTGAAATTTCGTGCACAAAGCCCATATCACAGCTATGACCCATTTTTACCTCTAGTTGAAGTTTCCAAAATGTCACTTGCGCCCGTCCGATTCTCATCCCTCTGTGCGTTCTCTACGGTGGATAAAGTATTTAGTCGTACCGTTCTATAATTTAAATATAAACAGAGTCATGTGATCTGAGGAGAGGCTCTGATTGGCTGAGACGGGGGTAAGTGGGGCTCTCTTTATGGAGGTCCGTCAGGGATCCACAGCACTTTGCTTTGCTCCTGCTCCACCAAACTGAGGATCTGAGAGCAGACGAAGGAGACGCCGCCGCCCTGGACCACACCTGCAAGAAACAACAGATGTACAGTTTGATAGTGTTTATGATAAAAGTCATTCTAATGAAAGGTAGTGACTCTAACCTCTGGGAAAAGTCCATCAGAGTTAAAGTGCGTATGACAGGTTTTTATGATTTTCTAATTTTGACTTTATTCGGTGTATAAATACCTGTTGTAAATATAAATTATAGTTTTACACCAATCAGGTCGCTATTTGTGGAGAAAAGTAAAAAAATCTGTTGAAAATTTCAGGAAGTAAACAAATCGATGACATCACACTGGGGAGACAAAGGTCATGCATAATTTATACAAAATAAACTACTTTTTGACCCTTTAAACATCGATTCAACAAAATGAAGGTGTTCACATGTATTTTTCTTTGTCAAGTAAAAAAATCTGTGACATTAGAGGAGTTTTAGCCCGGTGTACAGTGTAGTTGCTATGGTAATTTCCTAGTGTGATGTCATCTCTTACGACCAGGAAGTGAAATTGAAAACCGAAAAAAATAGCTAATCCGGGGTAAAATTTGTAAAGATTTGAGCAGAAATTGAATTATATTTCTAGTAACTGCATTTTAGTTAAATGTGTAGTCCGACCTGTCAGAGGCACTTTAAAGGACACATATTCTGCTACTGTGACTTTTTTCAGCTTTTAACCCTGTTCTAACAACGTTCCATCACCAAAAACACACCTGAGGTAGCATTCAACTTCATTCACGCTGTTTTGAGGAATGTTTATTAGAAAATCCTCCCCCTCCAAGTGTCAAACACACTTCCTGCGAACTCCCTCGATCCGGGACGTATTTTCAGATCATCTACGTCAGTGGTCCCCAACCCCCGGGCCGCGGATCGGCACCTGTCTGTGGATCAGTTGGGACTGGGCCGCACAATAAATAATTAATTTATTATCAGAGTCTGAGCGATCTTTTATTTTGAAAAATGACCAGATTCTCTAGGATACATAAGAGCTTAGATTCTTGGTCGAAATTCGGGCCGGGTTCGGGTCCACATTTTCCGAGACGCGTAACATGTGGCGAAAGAGCGCGTGAGCAGCCAGTGCTGTGTTGTTTGTAAAGACGCCTTAATGAAGAAAGTGTGCGGCTGCTACAAGGAACGAGGAGAGAGAAAAAGAGAGCAACGGAGGAGAAAGAGCAGGAGGAGAGAGAGAGCCACGGATGCCTTCCCAAAAAGCTGAAGAAAGGAGCGAGGGAGAGAGCTCATGTGGGCCGGCGTCAGCGGAGGAACAGGCCCGTCTGGGACAGGAGACGTCCCGTTGGTGCAGGTAGAACACTAAACACTTATTCTGCCTATAAACCTCTGCAGGAACTCAGTTTACGTAACTCCGGTTCTACACGTGCGCGGACCCGGGTCGGGTTCGGGTCGAATCGTGCGGAAAATGACTCGGGCTCGGGTTGGGTTCGGACAGTACGCGCGCGCTTTATTCATAAATATTCTCTCTCTAGAAGCTTCAATCACAATATTAACATTTATTTGGTAAAAATGTTTGGTAAAAGTTTATTATTATTATTTAACTTAAAGTCTCACTGTACAATAAAAATTATCGCTGACTCGTTGACTATTAAAATAATAATTAGTTTCAGCTTTAATCAAAAACTATTTAAATATCACAATAATATCGATATTGCAGATGTTAAAGGTCCCATATTCTCCTATTTATTCTAAGGGCTTTGTTGATAAATTTTGCGTTGTGCAATATCCATAACATAACAGTTTCCAAAAAACACCCATTTCTTGGACTGGCCCCCCTCCTTGTAAAAGCAAACGGCTCACTCTGAGATCTGACCCCCCGAACAGAGAGCAGGCTGCCTCCCCCGCCCAACTCGTGCTGAAGCCTAGAGCGGAGATGGTGCATGCGCCGTGTGCTCCGGTAAACAGCGATACACAAACACTGAATAAACATTTTATCGTCCTGACGGTGCGTCGTGCTGAGTCCTACGTCCTGGATCTGACCTGGAGTTTGACGTGCTCCAGGACCTCGACGACGGACGTTGCCGTTTGGTAAATAACAAGTTAACTCTTCGATCTGTCGTATCCATCGTGTAATTACTGTGTAGCATTAGCATTAGCTGTTTTTATTCTGCGGCTGCGCGCTTCCTGGAGGCGTGGCTTAAACACCGCGTCATCCTCGTGAAGCACGTCATCTTAGTGAGGAGCCCCCGTCTGCTGCTCAGCCGAGGGGGACGGAAAAGACAGTTCTCTAGCGAAAACATGAGGGAATCAATCCAAAAACCACTTTGGGCACAACATACGAGGCCCAAATAGCACTGGAGGAAGGTTAAAACCTCTGAAAAGTCGATTTTGCATGATATGGGACCTTTAATAGCCATTTTGCAATCATTTCCAATATCGTGCAGCTCTACTGTCCATTTAAACTGGAAACAAAAAAAATGACGTTTATCTCTTCTGTCTCAGCGGCTCAGTGTTGTATAAACCAATAAACAATGGTTATTTTGAAAGGAAAAACATATCTTTATCAAAGAAAAATGAAACTTTCTGCTGATGTTCTGAGAGGCCTTGAATCACAATAGTTCATGTTCAGAATGAGAGAAATGTACAGAGAATTAATTTGAAAAGAACTGAGTGTGCTTCATGTGAACAGCACAGACTCGAGACAAACCAAGGACTTTAATAGAAAAATGTTACATCGTCAGAGATTCAACAGGATTATAAAAGGCAATTCAGAAGACGAAGTTTTCAAGGACTAAAAATGCATGCACAGGTTGGTGTTTGTGTAACGAATAGCAAATGTGTTTAAGAGCTCTGAGCAGTTTTGCGATTCTGATTAGATTTGCGAATTGTATTTCAATGATGGGATTCTGTTCAAAGTTCACATTTTAAACACAACCTGGAGAAATGACAAAGAGACTGAAATATGAACCGACAAGCTAAAAGAGTCATGTGTTTCGGAACGTTTATGTCTCTTTTTGTCGCTTTTTAGTCTCTCTCGCTCGTGTTTTTGTTGCGTTTAGTCGTGTTTTTGTCGCTTACGGTCAGCGATACATTTTTAGGTATCGGTGCTTTACTTAAGTGCATTTTACAGTAGATACTTTTACAGTATTTTCCGCACTATAAGGCGCACCTAAAAGCTTTCAATTTTCTCAAAAAACTGACAGTGCGCCTTATAATCCGGTGCGCCTTATAGTGCGGAAAATACGGTACTTCATACATTTCAGAGCATGTACCTGTCCTTTCTACTCCACTACATTTTTTAACTGGACTGAAAAGTAAAAGTATATTTTATAAAGGCTGAGGGGTCTTTTTTCTCTACTTCCCTTTTTGCAAAAATAAAAAGCCTCTAAAAGAGAAAAATAACCTGGAAAGTTGCCTTTAACAGAATAAATCAATCAAGATTACAATTTGATGCTTTAATAATTCTCCAAACCAAAAATAATTACTTTTACTTTTTACTCTTTAAGTACATTTTTAAAAGGAGAGCTTTAAATAGCTTTTAATTGAATAGATTTTAAAATATGATACTTTTACTTAAATTATAAATGAAGCCACAAAAAATGCTTTCAGTCACATTTTTGTCACTTTTAAAACATATTTTTAACTTTTATACACATTTGTCATGTTTTCGTCACTTTTAAACATATTTTTGGTATGTTTTTGTTGCTTTCAGTTGCGTTCTGTCACTTTTAGTCTTGTTGGTGTCGCTTTTAGTTGTGTTTTAGATGATTTTGGTCACATTTTTGTCCTTTTCAGTCATATTTTTATGCCTTTTGTTGCATTTTCACGTCACTTTCAAATATGTTTCTGTTGCATTTTTGTTGCAACTCAAAATGGACGTTTTAGCCTCTTTTAGTCGCTTTTTTGTCACTTTTAGTCTTGTTTGTGTCGCTTTTAGTTGCATTTTATATCATTTTGTTCACATTTTTGCCACTTTTAAACATATTTTTGGTATGTTTTTGTCACTTTCAGTTGCGTTCTGTCACTTTTAGTCTTGTTTGTGTTGCATTTGTGTCGCTTTTAGTTGTGTTTTAGATGATTTTGGTCACATTTTTGTCACTTTTAAACATATTTTTGTTGTGTTTTTGTCGCTTTCAGATGTGTTTGTAACTTTTATACACATTTGTCATGTTTTTGTCACTCAGTCATGTTTTTGAAGATTCCAGATGCATTTTTGTCCCTTTCAGTCACGTTTTTATGCCTTTTGTTGCATTTTCACGTCACTTTCAAATATGTTTCTGTTGCGTTTTTGTTGCAACTCAAAATGGACGTTTTAGTCTCTTTTAGTCGTGTTTTTGTTGCTTTCAGTTGCGTTCTGTCACTTTTAGTCTTGTTTGTGTCGCGTTTGTGTCGCTTTTAGTTGCGTTTTAGATTATTTTGGTCACATTTTTGTCACTTTTAAACATATTTTTGTTGTGTTTTTGTCGCTTTCAGTGGCGTTTTTAATTTTTATACACATTTGTCATGTTTTTGTCACTTTTAAACATATTTTTTTTGTTTTTTTGTTGCTTTAAGTTGCGTTCTGTCACTTTTAGTCTTGTTTGTGTCGCTTTTAGTTGTGTTTTAGATGATTTTTGTAACATTTTTGTCCTTTTCAGTCATATTTTTATGCCTTTTGTTGCATTTTCACGTCACTTTCAAATATGTTTCTGTTGCGTTTTTGTTGCAACTCAAAATGGACGTTTTAGCCTCTTTTACGCTCTTGTGTCACTTTTAGTCTGGTTTGTGTCGCTTTTAGTTGTGTTTTAGATGATTTTGGTCACATTTTTGTCACTTTTAAACATATTTTTGGTATGTTTTTGTCTCTTTCAGTTGCGTTCTGTCACTTTTAGTCTTGTTTGTGTTGCATTTGTGTCGCTTTTAGTTGTATTTTAGATGATTTTGGTCACATTTTTGTCACTTTTAAACATATTTTTGTTGTGTTTTTGTCGCTTTCAGTTGCGTTTCTAACTTTTATACACATTTGTCATGTTTTTGTCACTCAGTCATGTTTTTAGAAGATTCCAGATGCATTTTGTCCCTTAAACATATTTTTGTTGTGTTTTTGTCGCTTTCAGTGGCGTTTTTAATTTTTATACACATTTGTCATGTTTTTGAATCTTTAAGATGCATTTTTGTACCTTTCAGTCACGTTTTTATGCCTTTTGTTGCATTTTCACGTCACTTTCAAATATATTTCTGTTGCGTTTTTGTCGCAACTCATTTAGATGATTTTGGTCACATTTTTGTCACTTTTAAACATATTTTTGTTGTGTTTTGTTGCTTAGTCATGTTTTTGAAGATTCCAGATGCATTTTTGTCCCTTTCAGTCACGTTTTTATGCCTTTTGTTGCATTTTCACGTCACTTTCAAATATATTTCTGTTGCGTTTTTGTCGTAACTCAAAATGGACGTTTTAGTCTCTTTTAGTCGCTTTTTTGTCACTTTCAGTTGCGTTCTGTCACTTTTAGTCGGGTTTGTGTCGCTTTTAGTTGCGTTTTAGATATTTTTTGTGTTTTTGGTCACATTTTTGTCAGTTTTAAACATTTTTGTTGTGTTTTTATCGCTTTCAGTTGCGTTTCTAACTTTTATACACATTTGTCATGTTTTTGTCACTCGTAGTCATGTTTTTGAGGCTTTCAGATGCATCTCGTCCCTTTCAGTCACGTTTTTATGCCTTTTGTTGCATTTTCACTTCACTTTCAAATATGATTCTGTTGCATTTTTGTCGCAACTCAAAATGGACGTTTTAGCCTCTTTTAGTCGCTTTTTTGTCACTTTTAGTCTTGTCTGTGTTGTTTTTAGTTGCATTTTAGATGATTTTGGTCATGTTTTTGTCACTTTTAAACATATTTTTGTTGTGTTTTTGTCGCTTTCAGTTGCATTTCTAACTTTTATACACATTTGTCATGTTTTTGTCACTTGTAGTCATGTTTTTGAAGCTTTGCATGCATTTTGTCCCTTTCAGTCACGTGCTTATGCCTTTTGTTGCATTTTTCACTTCACTTTCAAATATGATTCTGTTGCATTTTTGTCAACTCAAAATGGACGCTTTAGCTCTTTTTAGTCACTTTTTGTCACTAGTCTTGTCTGTGTTGTTTTTAGTTGCATTTTAGATGATTTTGGTCCCGTTTTTGTCACTTTTAAACATATTTTTGTTGCGTTTCTAACTTTTATACACATTTGCCATGTTTTCGTCACTTGTCATGTTTTTGAAGATTCCAGATGCATTTTTGTCCCTTTCAGTCATGTTTTTGATGCATTTAGACACGTTTTTGTTGCTTTTAGTAGCAGTTTTGTCACTTTCAAATGCATTTCTGTTGCGTTTTTGTCATTTATAGACACGGTTTAGTCACTTTGCCGCATTTTTGGCGGTTTCTGTCCCGTTTTTGTTGCTATTAGTTGCATTTTTCTCACATGTTTCTGAACATTTTTGAACAAATCTAAACTACAGGGTTAGTCGGGTAGGTTACTCTAAGGTGCAGGTCAGGACTGAATTGAAAAGAGGTTTTGTTTTTATGAGGCAAAAATGCAGGGTAGCCATTTTTCATGTCAAACCTTTTAATAATTCCTAATACCACAGTGAATTTCTCTATAATTAGTTACCAGAAATACTTAAATATGTGACAATCTTTAGCAAGAATTACCTTTTTATTGAACCTGAACAACACAAACGCTCAGATTTGGCCAAAATTCATAAATACTTCAATTTAAACACATTTTATCTGGACACATTACTAGAATTAACACTTATTAGAGGAAAATGCTAGTTAATATTTCTGTTTGCATCGTTTTAAGCTTAAATTATTCTGATTGTCTTAACATTTAAAAGAGTGAATTTACCTGTGAAGAAGCGTCCAAACTCCTGCTCCACTTTCTGAGCGGCGTCGAACTGTTCTTTGGAATGTTTCTGTGAGAGTTTGTCCCGGAGGTAAAGAGGGTCCTTCTGCTCCCTGGAAACAAAAATACACCATCACGAAGGTCAGTCAGGTCAAAAAACATAAGGTTCATGGATAATTGTGATGATTTAGGCCACATTCTAGTCATAAAATTAGAGAAAAGAATGCATTTGAGAATTTTAGAAGCAATTTTAAATCATATCAATTCAATGTGTACGTGGAAAAAATATGAGCTTTTTACCAAGTCATTTATATCACAATAAAAACAACCTGTGCATTTGTTAAAAAGAATGATTTGAATTTAAGGTGAGACGCTGCAGGTGATTAAGAAAAAATCTTAAATTTAAAGATATCAATTGTAAACTTCTCCTGTAGTTTACTCACATAAATGTAAGAAAAATATATATTACAAGTTTTTCATCATGTCATGTTTTCATGTAGAAATAAGGCATTTTATGTGTAAAAATGGCCAAAAATACACACATTTGGGACATTTAAATCTGAAAAATGGACAGAACCAGGTTTATATGTTTTGGTTAATTTTGCACACATATTAGTTACAAAAAAAATATTACAGAAGGTTTTGGATTTCTTATTTAGTTTTTAAGTAAACTAGACTGAAAATTGTCCTAAAAATTCAAATTTTGCCTCATATTTTTAAAACTTCCATAAATCAGTTTTAGAATTAGATATCAGCAAATTCTTCTGTTCGTTTTGTCTAAATCTTGTTGAGTCCAGATTGTACAGTTTGGTGTAGGATCTACTTCGAGGCTGATCTTTATGTCTTGAGGAACAAAAATGTATTTTAAGAAAACGGCCTTTGAAGTTACAATGTCCCAGAGAAATCTATGGATGAAGTGGATTTAATGGAAGAATAAAACATCTTTAGGAGCAGATTGGACACATTTGTTGTTTCCACATGAAAGCTGATCTGTTGAGAGAGAAAACTGCCAAAAAACTAAAAATGTAAAAAAAAAAAAAAAGTTTTGCCTGTAGTGTCTCACCTTAAAATTAAATTATATGGAGCTTCTACAAAGCTTTTAATGTTTTGTAACTAATAATGTCAATAAGTTGTTTTTTTTATGTTTACCGTCGCTTTGAAATAGCAAATAAACAAATCTCATCAGTGAGCGACCACCACTTGATTCTAAGACGTTAATTTGCCCTTCATTTTTCCCACAGACCCTTTGAAATTGAAAGAAAAAAAAAAATGTCATTTTAGTTGTGTTTTTGTCACTTTTAGTCGCACATGTTGCTTAAGGTCCTGTTTTTCTCACTTTTAGTCGTGTTTTTGACGCTTCTAGTCACGTTCACTTTCAGTCATTTGTCACTTTCAGTCACGTTTTGTCGCCCTCAGTCACGTTTTTCACTTTTGTGGGGTTTGTCATCTATTTCAGAACATGTTCCAACAAATCTAAATTTAAACTTTATGCAGGATATTTTGCCGTTTGGAGGAAATTATTGCACTTCAAAAACTGCAGCCCTCTTATTGCGTCTTATTGTCGTGTTTGTGTCCCTTTTAGTCGTGTTTGTGTCACTTTTAGTCGCGTCTGTGTAGTCGCGTTTGTGTCCCTTTAAGTCGCGTTTGTGTCCCTTTTAGTCGCGTCTGTGTCACTTTTAGTCGCGTCTGTGTCACTTTTAGTCGCGTCTGTGTCACTTTTAGTCGCGTCTGTGTCCCTTTAAGTCGCGTTTGTGTCCCTTTTAGTCGCGTCTGTGTCCCTTTTAGTCGCGTCTGTGTCACTTTTAGTCGCGTCTGTGTCCCTTTTAGTCGTGTTTGTGTCACTTTTATTCGCGTTTGTGTCCCTTTAAGTCGCGTTTGTGTCCCTTTTAGTCGCGTCTGTGTCACTTTTAGTCGCGTCTGTGTCACTTTGAGTCGCGTCTGTGTCCCTTTGAGTCGCGTCTGTGTCCCTTTAAGTCGCGTCTGTGTCCCTTTTAGTCGCGTCTGTGTCACTTTTAGTCGCGTCTGTGTCACTTTTAGTCGCGTCTGTGTCACTTTTAGTCGCGTCTGTGTCCCTTTTAGTAGCGTCTGTGTCACTTTTATTCGCGTTTGTGTCACTTTTAGTCGCGTCTGTGGCACATTGAGTCGCGTCTGTGTCACTTTGAGTCGCGTCTGTGTCACTTTGAGTCGCGTCTGTGTCCCTTTGAGTCGCGTCTGTGTCCCTTTAAGTCGCGTCTGTGTCCCTTTAAGTCGCGTCTGTGTCCCTTTTAGTCGCGTCTGTGTCCCTTTTAGTCGCGTCTGTGTCACTTTTAGTCGCGTCTGTGTCACTTTTAGTCGCGTCTGTGTCACTTTTAGTCGCGTCTGTGTCCCTTTGAGTCGCGTCTGTGTCCCTTTGAGTCGCGTCTGTGTCACTTTGAGTCGCGTCTGTGTCCCTTTGAGTCGCGTCTGTGTCCCTTTGAGTCGCGTCTGTGTCACTTTGAGTCGCGTCTGTGTCACTTTGAGTCGCGTCTGTGTCACTTTGAGTCGCGTCTGTGTCACTTTGAGTCGCGTCTGTGTCCCTTTTAGTCGCGTCTGTGTCACTTTGAGTCGCGTCTGTGTCCCTTTGAGTCGCGTCTGTGTCACTTTTAGTCGCGTCTGTGTCACTTTGAGTCGAGTCTGTGTCACTTTGAGTCGCGTCTGTGTCACTTTGAGTCGCGTCTGTGTCCCTTTGAGTCGCGTCTGTGTCCCTTTGAGTCGCGTCTGTGTCCCTTTTAGTCGCGTCAGTCCCTTTGAGTCGCTGAGTCGCTGCTTGTGTCACTTTTAGTCGCGTCTGTGTCACTTTGAGTCGCGTCTGTGTCCCTTTTAGTCGCGCTTCAGGTCCCTTTTTAGTCGCTGCTCTGTGTCCCTTTTTAGTCGCGTCTGTGTCCCTTTCAGTCGCGTCTGTGTCCCTTTTTAGTCGCTGTCCGTCCTTTTGGTCGCGTCTGTGTCACTTTTAGTCGCCAGTGTGTCACTTTTAGTCGCGTCTGTGTCCCTTTAGCTCTTTAGTCGCGTCTGTGTCCTTTAGTGTCCTGTGTCCCTTTAGTCGTCGTCAGTCGCGTCTGTGTCACTTTTAGTCGCGTCTGTGTCACTTTTAGTCGCTGCGTCTGTGTCACTTTTTAGTCGCTGGGTCTGTGTCACTTTGAGTCGCTCTCTGTGTCCCTTTTAGTCGCGTCTGTGTCCCTTTTAGTCGCGTCTGTGTCCCTTTTAGTCGCGTCTGTGTCACTTTTAGTCGCTGTCTTTGTGTCGCTGTGTCCCTTTTAGTCGCGTCTGTGTCCCTTTTAGTCGCGTCTGTGTCCCTTTTAGTCGCGTCTGTGTCACTTTTAGTCGCGTTTGTGTCACTTTTAATAGTCCATTTTATTTATTAGGTGCCTTCCTGGACACTCAAGGTTGCCTTACAACAATAACGGATACCTTTGTGTCACTTTTAGTCTCATTTGTTGATTTTTGTTGCTTATAGACGTGTTTTTTTTACTTTTAGTCACATCAGTTGCATCTTTGTTGCTTTTATTCGCATCGGAGTCCCTTTTAATATAATTTTGTGTAATTTTTAGCTAATTTTTTTTTTTTTTTTTTTTTTTTTTTTTTTTATTTATTTAAGGAAAAGGGGGAACAATGCATATTAATGAACATTTACACAAATTATAATTCCTATGCTAATGCTAATTTCCGTCTGCAGACCCCCTGGTAGGTTAACAGAAAGATAAGAACATACAGTACATTTCAGTTAATCGGAGACAGGAAAACAAGGTTTTGTCATGTTAGTACAACTACAAACATTCAACAGAACAAGTCGAAGAGTCACAGACAACAGTTAAGACACAGATCTGTATTGCACAGGCCCTTCTACTGCAGAGTCCTATTGCACACACCCTCATATTGCACTGATCCCTATTGCACACATTTGTGTCACTTTTAGTCACGTTTTTGACGCTTTAAGCCACATTTTTGTTGCTTGTTTCTGAAAATGTTTTAACAAATTTAAACTACAGTTTTTATGTAGAATTAAACAGTACATTTTGTCGTTTGTGGCGGAAATCATTGCGCTTCAAAAACTGCAGCCTTTGCTATTTGCGAATCAACTCCATTAAAATTGCGATTCGATTTCGATTAACTGCGCCGCCCTGCTCTTGTTGGGCAGAGAGCACCGTTTAACTCTCCGACACCCACGAGACACAGACAGTGCACAGATGGCTTTCAGCTGATGATGGCTTAACTTTGGCACAATTCAATCCACGCTGCTCATAGTGTCCCCACTGGGTCAAACCGCCGCGGGATTAACGCAGCGGCAATCACAAATGAAAATAAAAAATGGCAAAGAGCAGCAGGACGGGAGACGGGAAGGAGCAGGTGGACGTCAGCGCTGAAGCAATCAGTTTGATCAATTGGCTTTTCAATAGGATTAACAGCGGAACAGGACAGGAGGATTGACTGTTTATGTCAGTGATTCCCAACCTTTTTTGACTTGAGCACCCCCTAAGGTTTATTTCACGCTCAGAGTATCCCTTAACTTGAGTTTTGGGCAAATAAATGGGTTTACTAGTCAGATATAGTAAATTATTTCTATTATCTTTATTGTTTTATTATATTTATGGTCCAAGATGCTCCAAAAAGATGCTAAATTTACAACTAATGACACTTTTTATTCAGATAAAAGTACATTTCATCTTCATTTAAAACCATTCCAAGTACCTCCTGGTAATGCCTCATGTACCCCTTGGGGTCCCTGTACCCCTGGTTGGGAAACACTGGTTTATGTGACGCAAAGACGGGCAGATTTATGAGGAGTTCAGGAAGTAAGAGAATGATGCGTCAAAATTAAATTGATGTTCACGTGTCCCTCACTGCAATCTGTGTTGTCGTTTTGTTTGCGAGGAGGAAAAGGTTAAAGTTGTTGTTCTTTTGCAGATGCAGGAAGCAACCTGTGCCTCAGTAAAGACTCACTGTTGCTATATTCTAACAGAGATGGGTGTAATCTTTCTGTCAGTTTTTATTTTCTGTAAATGAACCCAGGAATGACAAAAATATGACAGTTTAAATGCTCAAAGACGGCTTTTGGCTTTACATGTCAGTAATTAAAGACTGTTGTAATTCACACGGTTTCATTTGTTTGCCATTTATTTTTCTTAATTTTAAAGATTGTGTTGCAAGTTTAATTTTTTCCACAGACAGACAATAAACTATTAAAATGTTGCATAGCTTCAAAAAAACAAAAAAAACAACAATTGGATTTGTGCGCAGCAGATGGCTAAGCTAACCGTGGTTCACAGCTAATGCAAACTTTTATAAAAACGTTTAAAAAAAATAAAGAAATAATAATATGTAAAGTAAAGACTATCAAATTGTTTTCATTTATAGATTTCTTCAGTTTATATATATATATTTTTTTTCTTTTAATCTTTATTATACTTTCGAATTAGCATTAGCATTAGCACTGACCCATAAACATTTATTATGAACCGAAACGTGTCATTGAGAAAGTGTCATTCAGCTATTTTAAAAATAACTAAAATTATGTAATTATGTAATTACTATTATATAATTTATTATATTATATAATTTATTATAATTTACTATATATTATATAATAGTAATTACTATTACTATTACTATTATTATTATAATTATTATGTAATTATTATGTAATTACTGAAATTATGTGTACAGAGCCTATTACAATATTATTTTCTGTTCTTTGAGTCATTTTAGCTGCGAGACTTTTCCTTCGTTCTCCACTAAAGTAAACGGATTTGAGGAAGAGACAAAAGGTGGTAGGGCGCTTAAAAGTGAATACAGTTGAGTTATTAGATTATATAATACACAGACATAAATTAGCAGACGCAGAGTTCGACGCTCATGCTATCAACCAGTTAGCAACGGCTAGTCCGGTATGATTTGAAGGACTCTGGCGGAAGTCTCATGTATTTTCCCTATTGACCTTATTCTGCCCTGCCCACTTTTACCGTTTTTTGCCACAGATACACACTTTTGTTGTAAACGCACTTCCGTTTGACGAGAACTCCGTTAAAGCTAATGACGAACGAGGGAGAAGTCTCACCGCTAAAATGTTACATAAAGTAGATTGATTTGTGTAAAATGTTTAATGAACATGAGCAACAACAAGTCACAACACAACGATTTCCTGATCAGTCTGAAAACGTCTTTTTAGTCCATGTAGAACTTATTTTCTGTTGAGCTCGTCTGCTCCGTGTAAAATAATACAACGGAAACAAGACGGCGGCGCGTACGGCAACTTCAGGAACAAGATGAATAGCCGCAAAAATAAGCAAATTCTGAATAATCCAGAGAGTGTCAGCTGGTACCAACCATCGAGCACATTTACAAGACGCCAAAGCCTCGTTACAAGTCATTGCTCAGTGTGAAGACTTTTTGGTATTTTATTTCAGATAACTAGCATAAAACTGTCATCTGAGCTAAAGGCTAACTGACTTTAAGTTGAGATTTCTGAACTTGTGCTTCTGGTGAGCATTTAATGACCACAAAACATCGTCTTTTACATTACATTACATTTTGACTGTGAGGAGAGCAGAGAAATGGCATAAATATCATGAAATAAAACTTTAGTATAGTTTAATATAGGAATCAGCTTCTCCGTTGACTTGTTTGTGAAGGAGCGTTCGATTTGACGCAAGTCCAGGAAGCATCGTCGAGAAAAGTGGTGATGTTTGAGCAACGGGCAGAGAGACAATGTCATGTCTATGAATGTCTATGATATAATAATCGAAACAGAACTTAATGTCCTTGTGTCTTTATGAGTTCCTATTAAGAATAAAACCAGACAATCCTGTAGTTTAAACCGCTATAATACATTGTTTTGTGTATTAGTTTATCCGATGATGCGTCCAGTCCTTCCTCAGTGCCTCCTCGGTTTAATGTGTAGTTTTAGTTTAATTAGCTGAGGCCCGTGGCTCTGATTTCAGGTTGGAGAGTTTCCCGGGAGCTTTACATTATTTAAAGAGCCTGGTTTATTTAACTTTAACTGTGTCAACAACAGCTTCAGAGGCCAGGGACTATGCTCTCTTTGTCACATCACTCTTTGTCAGATACAAAATGCCGTGGGTCACAACAAATAGAGCTTCATCACATTAAGGGAAACAGACTTTTTTCAGCATTTAATCATTGTTCTCTCATCAAAAACGTACCTGGAGTTGTAGTTAGCGCAATTCGAGCTTGTGTCATTATGGTTTACAAGGTCTTAGCCTCATAAAGCTATCCGTTTCAATCGTCACAGAGTTATTTAATCACAAGTAGAAATAGTTGATAAATCTGTTATGTTCAATACAACTGCGTGGTTTATGGCCAGGTCGCTTTATGACACATTTGGAGGTTATTTTTATAGTTAATTCCCACTGCTTCCAGTAGATGGCGCACCAACACCAAATCCAAGAGTGGGGAGCGCTTCTGACGTAAATCATGTGTAGCTTTAAAAACATACATTACTTTAAGTTCAAAAACATGAGAACGAAAAGGAAGGTGCTCAGGGCCAATGTGGGACATACTTTAAAGATGCAGTATGTAACTTTTCTGGTGAAGTGTCTGCCAGTTTAGGCCTGGACGATACGGCAAAACATTATCATCATGATTTTCTTGGGGCCAGATCATGATTTCGATTTTAATCACGATTTTTGTTCACTTTGTATTTTCCTATTGTCTTTAACAGAGCTGCACGATTTAGAAAAATATCGAATTGCGATTTTTCCGACCAGGCAAGGCAAGGCAAGGCAAGTTTATTTGTAAAGCACAATTTGTACACAGGGCAATTCAAAGTGCTTTACATAACAGGAAAAGTTGCATTAAAATCACAAAACACAAAAAGACACACAGAATCATTTTAAAATCATTTTAAAAGACCAGTGCGATTGAGAATAGATGGTGATTTATGTTTTAATAGGATTCTGTTCAAGTCGTGTTTTTGTCACGCTCGGTTGTGTTTGTCATATTTTTGTCATATCTTTGTCACATTTAGTCGCATCTTTGTTGCTTTAGTTGCGTTTTTGTCGCTTTTAGTCGCGTCTTTGTCGTTTGTCGGCACATTTTTGTCGTTTTGAACGCATTATCACTTTTGGTAGCGTTTCTGTTGCACGTTTGTACAAATTCAAACTACATTGTTGGCAGTCTTTATTCAAATCAAAGCAAGACATTGTGTTGATTTGGTTTAATGGTGCAGCTCTGGTCTTTAAGAGGTAAATAAAGTCATCTGCTCAGAGGCTTCAGAGGCTAAACAACAGGAGAAAAAGTGTGTTTGAACAGACAGCTGCATTAAAGACACAAACAGTCAATCACGACACCACGATTTCACAAAAATAGCAGATTGTCACAGGGACGAGCTCACAATTCCATCTTTATCACCGTTTCGCCCAGCCCTATGCCAGTTGCTTGTCCCCATGGAGATGTCAATGCATATGAGGGAAAGTTCCACAGCATGGCATTTAACAGACTGATTAAATAGACTAAAAGGGGGCGTGGTATGAAGTAATCCAGAGAAAAAGCATAGATTTGGACTCACTTAATCTGTTTGGCGTTTTTGTAGCGGATGAAGATGACGATGGGGTAGATGTGGACGGTGTGGAGGCGCTCGATGGCGTGAGGCGCGATGTCCAGCAGGCAGTGACAGTCCTGAGGAGCACAAGACAACAGCTTTTTACTCAAACATGGAGGAGAAAGACGGGTGCGGGTCTTTCAAGTGCGCGTGACCCATCAAGCAGCCGTTTGTGGAGAAAAGCTGAAAAATCTGTTGAAAAGACTAGACAGCGATAATTTGTAGGATTCAACTTGTCAAACTATTATTTCAATTGCATTTTTAAACATTTTAAATATATTATCAGCCAAATAATGGTTGAAATATATAGGTCTGAAGGCTGCTAGATAGATAATATATATGAGTGTATTATTGATGAAAAATGGCAATAATCTCTTATTTTTTGACATTTTGATGTTAATGTTGTTATTAATGTCACAGTCTTTGTTATAAAGGTCTTTTGACATGTGTTTTAGAAAAATTAAAAGACACATCAAACATTAAAAACAAAAAAATAATAAAAGCACAACCAGTCTTACCCAAAATATGGCTGTGCTGTATTGATGGATCGTTTTTCTTTTTAATTTTAACATTTTAATGAGAGTGGAGGGTCATTTACACCCTGCGCTCACGTGATATGTTTTGCTTGTCTGTCCCACGTGTAAAAACTGACTGGAGAAAGAGGGCTTTTTCTTATGCTGCTCCCACAGCCTAGAATGCACTTCAATCGGATTAAACGATCTGTCTCAGTCAGGTGTTTCCGCAAAATGTTGAAAAACAAAGAGCGTGAATCTTTTAAAAATTGTCGGTGCCTTTAAATGTACATTTTGTTCTTATTTTCTTAAATTCTTTCTTAAAATCTAAACATGTTTTTTTATTTTGTGTTTCTGTTATGTTTTACACTTTTGCCCCAGGTCACCCTTGAAAAAGAGGTTTCGATCTCAACGGGTTCTTACCTGGTTAAATAAAGGTTAATAAATAATAATAAAATAATAATTAATTATGTCTGTGATTATCAGGGGCAGAGCTGTCACAGATCAGAGTGTTATGGTCATTGTTCTCAGTCCAATTTTACTGATTGAGAATGATTTTCAAAACTGTCCAGAGGGCGACCTTTGAACCTTTACCTCGTCTGTCACTTTAAACGTAGTTCATGTGTCATTATGCTTCTAGTTTTATAACAGTATCATGTATTTTTTTGTTGTTGTCACTTTTACCTCAAATACATTCATTAATATATATATTTTTCCCTTTTCTCTACTTTTAAATGATAGATTATTTATATAGTATTTAGATTTTGGTTATGATTACATTACTGCTTTGATTAATCATTATCATCTATCAATCTATATCTACATATTTGGGGTTTTTTTCGTAATTATCACTCAGATATATCAGATTTTTTATTTTTCTGTGTGAATCTTTCAAACTGGACAGTGTTAACGGCACCTTCTCTGTGACTTCTTTGATGGTGGCCACTGTGGTCACGTCGAAATGTCCGCTCCTCCTTTTGAAGTCGATGAACACGCAGTCCTGAACCCCGCGCTCGATGGCCTGCTGCGACGCCTTCATCACCTCTGAAAACATTACAAAAGTGACTAAAAACGACAAAAACATGACAAAAAGCAACAAAATGACAACTAAAAGTGACAAAAATGCGACTCAAATGCAATTAAAATTGAAAAATACAACTGTAAGTGACTAAAAGCAACAAAAAGGCAACTAAAAGCAGCAAAATGTGTCTAAATGTGACAAAAATGCAACTAAAATTGACAAACGCAACTGTAAGTGACTAAAAACTACAAAAACATGACAAAAAGCAACAAAACGACAACTAAAAGTGACAAAAATGCGACTCAAACGCAATTAAAATTGAAAAACGCAACTAAGTGACTAAAAAAGCAATAAAAAGGCAACTAAAAGCAACAAAACGTGTCTAAATGCGACAAAAATGCGACTAAAACATGACTAAAATTGACACAAACTCAACTGTACGACAAAAACGACACTAAAAGCGACAAAAAGGCAACTAAAAGCGATGAAATGTGTCTAAATGCGACAAAAATGCGGCTCAAACGCAATTAAAATTGAAAAACGCAACTAAGTGACTAAGAACGACAAACTTAAACAGCAACAAAAAGGCAACTAAAAGCAACAAAACGTGTCTAAATGTGACAAAAACACGACTAAAACATGACTAAAATTGACACAACACAACTGTACGACAACGACACTAAAAGCAACAAAAACTTGACCAAACGCAACAAAAAGGCAACTAAAAGCGATAAAATGTGTCTAAATGCGACAAAAATGCGGCTCAAACGCAATTAAAAATAGAAAAAAAACAAAACACAACTGTAAGTGACTAAGAACGACAAACTTAACAGCAACAAAACGTCTCTAAATGCAACCAAAACGCGACTAAAACATGACTAAAATCGACACAAACGCAACTGTACGACAAAAACGACACTAAAAGCAACAAAAACTTGACAAAAAGCCACAAACGTTTTGTGACACTTGATTCTTTCATTAGTTTGTCACTTTGTCATATTTCAGTCTTAAAACAAAGCACAAATCTAGTCGCAATCACAAAACTGGTCAAACTTAGATATTTTTCCCGGACCGTGTGGGAAACTGGGCTGTGTGATTAAGCCTTCTGTAATTAGGCTCCGCTGTGGAGGCGATCGCCGCGTGTAAAACGAGCTCGACACAAACCGAACAGAGGTGACGAGTTAATAATTGAGAGGCGACTCTAACCGGGCGGGCAGCGACAGAACTTGGCAGCGGACTCTTTGACCAGCTGATCTTTACACGGATCCACCAGGGGCCCCAGGATCAGCACGGGACGAGGGCTCGATGGCTCCACCTTCAGGACGCGCTGGTAAACGAGACACACGCCATCTGCAGGGACACAGAGGAACAACGTCAACAAAAACAGGGAAGGTGAGGAGAGCGAGGATTGAAAGAATGATACATCTCTTTTCTAAACTGAATCTGCATGATGGAAAAAAGTGTATTCACAATAAAAGGTGAGGTTTCTTCAATTATTAAGTGCTAAGTGAGAATAAGGCAACTAAATTAACTACAGGCAACAAAAATTACTATAAAAGTATCAAAAATGCGAATAACAGAATCAAAAACATGACTAACCATACCAAAAACGTAACTAAAAGTGCCAAAACACAACTAAAAGTGACAAAAATGCTACTAAAAGCGACATAAATGCTACTAAAAGTGACATAAACACAAAAAAAGTGACAAAAAAGCAACTAAAATCAACTATAAGTGACAAATTAATCTAAAAGCATCAAAAATGGGACTAACAGCACAAAAAAATGTAACTAAAAGTAACAAAAACACTAGTAAAAGTGACAAAAGTACTAAAAAAAAAAAAAGCGACAAATAAGCAACTAAAACAGACTACAAGTGATGAATGAATCTAAAAGTATCAAAAATGTGATAAATAGCACCAGAAATCTAACTAAAAGTGCCAAAACATGACTAAAAATGACAAAAATGCTAGTAGAAGTGACAAAAGCACTAATACAAGTGACAAAAATACAGGGACAAGTGACAAAAATGCAGGTATAAGTGATAAAAATGCTAGTTAAAGTGACAAACACAACAAAAGTGACAAAAAATACAGGGACAAGTGACAAATGAATCTAAAAGCATAAAAAAAGTGACTAACGGCACCAGAAATGTAACTAAAAGTGACATACATGACTAAAAGTGACAAAAACACTAGTAAAAGTGACAAAAACACTAGTACAAGTGACAAAAATGCTACTAAAAGCGACAAACACAACAAAAGCGACAATGAAAAAGCACCAAAACATGACTAAAATTGACAAAACGCTAGTAAAAGTGACAAAAACCCTGGTACAAGTGCCAAAAAGCCAGGTACAAGTGACAAAAACGCTACTAAAAGCGACAAACACAACAAAAGCGTCAAAAATGCTACTAAAAGCGACTACAAGTAACAAAAATCAATCTAAAAGCATCAAAAACATGACTAACAGTACCAAAAATGTAACTAAAAGTGCCAAAACATGACTAACAGTGACAAAAACGCTACTAAAAGTGACAAAAACACTAGTACAAGTGTAGAAAGGGTTTCAGAGGTTGTCATCCGGATGCTGTTTAAAGATCGAGACGTTTCGACTTTTATCCCAAAGTCATTGTCAATCAGAGAGCTGGTATGGGAACATGGTCTTATATGCTACTCTGAGTACTGGGAGTCCTGCCCCCAGGGAGGAGTCACTGAAACCTGTCTTGTAAGAAAATTGTTTGTTTGTCACCTGGGACTTGATTAATAGGTCTATCTTGTTGATTAAAGGTTGGCCTCACCTAGTTTCACCTGTGACTAAGGTCTATTGTTATTGATAGTTGGCTGTAGCTCCCTCCTCACTACTGATTACCTCATTAGCATTTGACTGGTCTATTGATCTAGACCAAGGTGTCAGGATGCTGTCATAAATTTTGGCTAAATTAAATCTTAAGCCCCCATTCCTGTTTAAAGAAGGATTTTCTCTTTTTACAAAAATGGCTTCCTTTCTTACAAGACAGGTTTCAGTGACTCCTCCCTGGGGGCAGGACTCCCACTACTTAGAGTAGCATATAAGACCATGTTCCCATACCAGCTCTCTGATTGACAATGACTTTGGGATAAAAGTCGAAACGTCTCGATCTTTAAACAGCGTCCGGATGACAACCTCTGAAACCCTTTCTACGATGGACCACACCTGGACGAATGAGGGTTTACATCGACTAGTACAAGTGACAAAAATACAGGTACAAGTGACAAAAATGCTACTAAAAGAGACTACAAGTAACAAAAATCAATCTAAAAGCATCAAAAACATGACTAACAGTACCAAAAATGTAACTAAAAGTGCCAAAACATGACTAACAGTGACAAAAATGTAACTAAAAGTGCCAAAACATGACTAACGGTGACAAAAACGCTACTAAAAGTGACAAAAACACTAGTAAAAGTGACAAAAACACTAGTACAAGTGACAAATATACTAGTACAAGTAACAAAAATGCTACTAAAATCGACTACAATTGACAAATGCATCTAAAAGCATCAAAATCATGACTAAAAGCGGCAAAAACCCAACTACAGGTGACAAAAACAGCACTGAACGTGACATAATGGTGACACCCTTTGCCTCACCCTCAGTGATGGGGAAGGACTCGGTGCTGATGGAGTCCAGGCCCAGACTGTCCTTTCCGTCTTTGGAGGCGCTGCGTTTGTGTTTCTGTCGCCGTCGGAAAAACGAGCGTCGAGCCGCGGCGGACAGACTTTTACTGTTCTCGTCTTTACTGTCGGAGGCGTTTCTGCGGTACAACTCCTGGTCCATACTGGGAAGAGAAAAAGAACGATAAAGCTTTAATTAATGAGGAAAAGACACATTAAAGGGCATCTGACAGGTTTTTATGATTTTCTAATTTTGACTTTTATCGTATTAACACCTCTTGTAAATATAAATGATAGTTTTACACCAATCAGGTCGCTGTTTGCAGAAAATTTGAAAAATATCTTGAAACATACAGGAAGTAAACAAATTGATGACATCACACTGGGGAGACAAAGTTACTAAATTTTTGACCCTTTAAACATTGATTCAACAAAATAAAGATGTTCATGTGTATTTTTCTTTGTCAAATAAAAAATAATGAAATGAAAAACTTTGCTTTCCAATAAGACGCAGCGAGCACACCGGTCTCATTTTACTGCCCATCTGAACTGGGACAAAACAGATTTTACTTTATTTCATGAAAAATGACCAGAACAGATCCATTGTGCACCTTTAGACTTCACTTCTCAACATAAAACTTGGACGTCTCACATGTACTGGCTCGGGACTTGTCCTCGCTGCAGCCGCTGAGCTTTCTCGTCCAGTTGCCATGCCGACCAGTATCCCAGGTTCCCATTGGGCAGAGTGTCCTCCACGTAAAGAATATCGTCTTTCTTAAAACTCAGCTCCTGCTCCACCTCCGCCACGCGCTCATAAAGTGCTCTGCAGAAAGAAACGCAGAATTATATAAAGCAAACAAATGAACTTGAACGCAACCAAAAATTAAAGGTGCTGTACCTCATTTTTACTGTTTTGAGACATGAAAAACAGAACTTGTTTATTTTAAAGCCAAACGCAGTCCCAGCATTCTAAATATTCAGAGCGATGAATTTATAATCACTTTTCACGAGTCTTTGAGCCAGTTTTGCCGCCACGGATAAAGCTAACAAACATTAGCATGCTAACGGCGCACTTTCTGCTTCTCGTAGAATAAAACGTTCAATAAATAGATGCAGAGAAAGCGCTGTGGTCTCATTTTCACCCGATTAGATGCTTTTACAATATATCCGTACTGGGGCAACACAGATTTTACTTTATTAAATGCAAAAAAAAATTGGGAACATGTTTCATAATAGTACAAATCAGGTTTAAACAGGTTTAGGCTAGCATTTCTAAAAAGCAAATCACTAAAATGTTCAATTTGTGTGTGTGTTTTTTTCCATATTAGTTTGAAATAAAGATTTTAACACACAATGTGATTTAAAAATGTGAATAGCATTTTATTCAAAACAAAAATGAAATCCTTCCGCCTTAGTAATGTATAGGCCAACTTCACTTTAAATCGTCAATACTTCAAACATATATTGTCAACAATAAAATATATACACACATAAGAATAAAACGACCAGACAGGACTGAATCTGAATAAAACTAGGGCAGAGCGATATGGACAAACGTTTTTATCATGATATAAAAGAGAAAATTTGCGATAACGGTATAATTGATGATATAAATGACTCTAGACTAAATACTGGCATCAATATTTGACTTGTTTAAAGGTGCTTTACCCATTTTCTTCATGTAATAAAGTAAAATCAGCTCAGGCCTCAGCACAGACATATTGTAAAAGCATCTATTCAGGTCAAAATGATACCGCTGTGTGCTGTCTGTGCAATTATAAAGCATAGAACCTTTAAGGATATTTAATAAATACTCAATTGTTATAATTTTGCATCCACTCGTCGCTTAAACATTTATTTTTAATGGGTTTCTAGCCGTTAACATTCGCAATTTGCTGCAATATCAGATCCACTTTCGCAACTATGAGCAAAATCTGCTGCAGTGAACACGGAATTATCACGATGTTCCAGATTTCATATCGCCCCGACAGTAAATAACGATAAATCATGAGCGTTATTAAAGGACCAGCTCTAAATAAAACCATACTTTTTTGTCTCCAACTCAAAAAAACCACATTACCGAAAGGCCTAGAGGTCAAATAAAATCCAATGCTAGAACTAGACTTTGTTTGAACTCTCTGTGACATGATGATTCTGAGCGGGTTTACCTGATATAAAAGCCGTCTCCGGGCGTCTCTCTGAGGGCGGGGAGCTCATCCACACAGTTCTGAACCTTCAGCGTGATGGTTTCTGCAGGTTTCAGCATCTCCAGGTAAACCTCCTCTTTAGTTTTGTTTTTCATCCCGACGCCGTTGAACTGGAAATCACATCAGAAATCATAAAGAATGACTTTGTTTTATTGTGATTCAATGTTCAAATATTCTGCCTGGAGGAACTCTCTCTACACTAGATGAACTGCTCCTCAACTAGCTGGAGGAACCCTCTCTAAACTAGATGAACTGGTCCTCATCTACCAGGAGGAACTCTCTCTACACTAGATGAACTGTTCCTCAACTGGCTGGAGGAACTCTTTCTACACTCGATGAACTGCTCCTCATCTGCCTGGAGGAACTCTCTCTACACTAGATGAACTGTTCCTCAACTGGCTGGAGGAACTCTCTCTACACTAGATGAACTGTTCCTCATCTGCCTGGAGGAACTCTCTCTACACTAGATGAACTGTTCCTCGTCTGCCTGGAGGAACTCTCTCTACACTAGATGAACTGGTCCTCATCTACCAGGAGGAACTCTCTCTACACTAGAAGAACTCTTCATCTACCAGGGGGAACTTTTTCTACACTAGATGAACTGTTCCTCCTCTGCCTTGAAGAACTCTCTACACTAGATGAACTGTTCCTCATCTGCCTGGAGGAACTCTCTCTACACTAGATGAACTGTTCCTCGTCTGCCTTGAAGAACTCTTTACACTAGATGAACTGTTGCTCATTTACCTGGAGGAACTCTCTCTACACTTGATGAACTGCTCCCCATCTGCCAGGAGGAACTCTTTTGAAAAGTGAACAAGTACCAACCCAAAAGTGAAGTGAATAGAACTAAATTGCAGAACAAACTAACACGTGTGAAAATATTATTCATCAGGACTGACAAGGGCTAAAAGAGGACCAAAACCAGGTCTACCCCAGGTCTACCCCAGGTCTACCCCAGGTCTACCCCAGGTCTACCCCAGGTCTACCCCAGGTCTACCCCAGGTCTCCACCAGGTCTCCACCAGGTCTCCACCAGGTCTCCACCAGGTCTCCACCAGGTCTCCACCAGGTCTACACCAGGTCTACACCAGGTCTACACCAGGTCTACACCAGGTCTAAACCAGGTCTACCCCAGGTCTACCCCAGGTCCACACCAGGTCTACACCAGGCCTACCCCAGGTCTACCCCAGGTCTACCCCAGGTCTACCCCAGGTCTACCCCAGGTCTACCCCAGGTCTACACCAGGTCCACACCAGGTCCACACCAGGTCCACACCAGGTCTACACCAGGTCCACACCAGGTCCACACCAGGTCCACACCAGGTCCACACCAGGTCCACACCGGGTCCACACCGGGTCCACACCGGGTCCACACCGGGTCCACACCGGGTCCACACCGGGTCCACACCAGGTCCACACCAGGTCTACACCAGGTCTACACCAGGTCCCTCACCTCCAGTATGAGGTCTCCGGGCAGCAGTCCGTCGGGACACTTGGCGGGGCTGTCCTCGTCCAAACTCTCCACAAACACTCCACAGACGTTTCCTCCACAGAGCTGCACCGCGAGCTCGCCCTGGACCCGCTTCAGCCGGACCTGACGCACCTCTGCTGCTCTGTGGGGCCCCGACCCAAGTCTGAGCGGAGAGACAACAATTATTCATCTGTGTTTATCAGGTGAGACACAGGGGGTGAATAGGGGAAAGTCTTAAATCTAAACATATCAATTGTAAACGTCTCCTGTAGTTTACTCACATAAATATAAGAAAAATATGTATTACAAGTTTTTCCTCAAGGCATGGTTTCATGTAGAAATAAGGCATTTTATGTGTAAAAACGGCCATAAATAACCATGATTGGGGAATTTAAATCTAAAAAATTAACATAGCCACATTTAAATTTCTTGGTTCATTTTGTACACATATTAGTTTGTTTGTTTTTTTATTACAGAGGGGATTTTGGATATGGATAAGTAAACTGAAATGTGCCAGAAAAAATAAAATTTTGCCTAATTTTTGTGACTTAAAACTTCAATAAATCAGTTTTAGAGTTAGATATCAAAAAATCCTTCTGTATGTTTCGTCAAAATCTTGTTGAGTCCCAGACGTTTACTTTAAGACAGTGAGGTGAAGATTTTGCGCAGAGAGAAGAACTGGTTTGAAAGAGGAGTAAAGGAAGCTATTTTTGTGAAAAGAGAGAACCCTTCTCTAAACAGGACTGTGGGTTTAAGACTTGATTTAGCTAAGATTTATGACAGCCTCCGAACACCCTGGTCCAAGTCAATAGACCAGTTAAATGCTAATGAGGTCCTCAGAAGTGAAAGAGAGCAACAGCCAGCTATCAATAGAACAACAGAACAAAGGCTTTCACCACAGATTAGCCTCAGGTGACACTAGGCAGGGCAACTATCCATCCATCCATCCATCTTCTTCCGCTTATCCGGGGCCGGGTCGCGGGGGCAGCAGCCTGAGCAGGGACTCCCAGACTTCCTTCACCCCAGACACTTCCTCCAGCTCCTCCGGGGGGATCCCGAGGCGTTCCCAGGCCAGCCGAGAGACATAGTCCCTCCAGCGTGTCCTGGGTCTACCCCGGGCCGCCTCGGTGGGACATGCCCAGAACACCTCCCGAGGGAGGCGTCCAGGAGGCATCCGGAACAGATGCCCGAGCCACCTCAGCTGGCTCCTCTCGACGTGGAGGAGCAGCGGCTCTACTCCGAGCTCCTCCCGTGTGACTGAGCTCCTCACCCTATCTCTAAGGGAGCGCCCAGCCACCCGGCGGAGGAAGCCCATTTCGACCGCTTGTATCCGCGATCTTGTCCTTTCGGTCATTACCCAGAGCTCATGACCATAGGTGAGGGTAGGAACGTAGATTGACCGGTAAATCGAGAGCTTCGTCTTTCGACTCAGCTCTCTCTTCACCACAACGGTCCGATACAACGCCCGCATCACTGCAGACGCTGCACCGATCTGTCAATCTCACGCTCCATCCTTCCCTCACTCGTGAACAAGACCCCGAGACACTTGAACTCCTCCACTTGAGGCAAGGACTCTCCACCCACCCGGAGAGGGCAAGCCACCTTTTTCCGGTCGAGCACCATGGCCTCGGATTTGGAGGTGCTGATCCTCATCCCAGCCGCTTCACACTCGGCTGCAAACCGTCCCAGTGCATGCTGCAGGTCCTGGTCTGAGGAAGCCATCAGGACGACATCATCTGCAAACAGCAGAGATGAGATCCTGTGGTTCCCAAACCGGACACCCTCCACGCCCTGACTGCGCCTAGAAATTCTGTCCATAAAAACTATGAACAGAACCGGTGATAAAGGGCAGCCCTGGCGGAGTCCAACATGCACCGGGAACAGGTCTGACTTACTGCCCGCAATGCGAACGCAGCTCCTGCTCCGGTCGTACAGGGACCGGACAGCCCTTAGCAAAGGGCCCCGGACCCCATACTCCCGGAGCACCCCCCACAAGGCGCCCCGGGGCACACGGTCGAATGCCTTCTCCAGATCCACAAAGCACATGTGGACTGGTTGGGCAAACTCCCATGAACCCTCGAGCACCCGATGGAGAGTATAGAGCTGGTCCAGTGTTCCACGACCGGGACGAAAACCACACTGCTCCTCCTGAATCCTATCGGTCTACTACTATCTACTACTATCGGTCGGATTCTCCTCTCCAGTACCCTGGAATAGACCTTACCGGGGAGGCTGAGCAGTGTGATCCCCCTGTAGTTGGAACACACCCTCCGGTCCCCCTTCTTATACAGAGGGACCACCACCCCGGTCTGCCAGTCCAGAGGTACCGTCCCAGACTGCCACGCGATGTTGCAGAGACGTGTCAGCCAAGACAGTCCCACAACATCCAGAGACTTAAGATACTCAGGGCGGATCTCATCCACCCCCGGAGCCTTGCCACCAAGGAGCTTGCCAACCACCTCAGTGACTTCAGCCAGGGTGATGGATGAGTCCGCCTCCAAGATCTCAGCCTCTGCTTCCTCCTCGGAAGACGTGACAGTGGGATTGAGGAGATCCTCAAAGTATTCCTTCCACCGTCCAACCACATCCCCAGTCGAGGTCAACAGTTCTCCACCCGCACCATGTTGGTGAAGCACTGCTTCCCCTCCTGAGGCGCCGGATGGTTTGCCAGAATTTCTTTGAGGCCAACCGATAGTCCTCCTCCATGGCCTCCCGAACTCCTCCCAATCCCGAAGTTTTGCCTCTGCGACAGCACGGGCTGCAGCACGCTTGGCCTGCCGGGTACCTGTCAGCTGCTTCAGGAGTCCCACAAGCCAGCAAGGCCCGGTAGGCCTCCTTCTTCAGCCTGACGGCATCCCTTACTTCCGGTGTCCACCACCGGGTTCGGGGATTGCCGCCGCGACAGGCACCAGAGACCTTGCGACCACAGCTACGAGCTGCCGCATCGACAATGGAGGTGGAGAACATGGTCCACTCGGACTCAATGTCTCCAGCCTCCCCCGGGATCTGGGAGAAGTTCTCCCGGAGGTGTGAGTTGAAAACCCTGCTGACAGAGGGCTCTGCCAGACGTTCCCAGCAGACCCTCACGATGCGCTTGGGCCTACCAAGTCGTTCCGGCTTCCTCCCCCGCCAGCGGATCCAACTCACCACCAGGTGGTGATCAGTTGACAGCTCCGCCCCTCTCTTCACCCGAGTGTCCAAGACACGCGGCCGAAGGTCAGATGACACGACAACAAAGTCGATCATCGACCTCCGGCCTAGGGTGTCCTGGTGCCACGTGCACTGATGGACACCCTTGTGCTTGAACATGGTGTTCGTTATGGACAAGCTGTGACTAGCACAGAAGTCCAATAACTGAACACCACTCGGGTTCAGATCGGGGGGGCCGTTCCTCCCGACACCCCTCTCCAGGTGTCACTGTCGTTGCCCACATGGGCGTTGAAGTCCCCCAGTAGAACAACGGAGTCCCCGGGTGGTGCACTGTCCAGTACCCCTCCCAGAGACTCCAAGAAGGCCGGGTACTCTGCACCGTTGTTTGGCCTGTAGGCCGACACAACGGTGAGAGACCTGTCCCCCACCCGAAGGTGGAGGGACGCGACCCTCTCGTTCACCGGGGTAAACTCCAACACGTGACGGCTGAGCTGTGGGGCTATGAGCAAGCCCACACCAGCCCGCCGCCTCTCCCGCGGCAACGCCAGAGAAATGGAGCGTCCAGCCCCTCTCGAGGAGACGGGTTCCAGAGCCCAGGCTGTGCGTGGAGGCGAGGCCGACTATATCTAGTCGGAAGCGCTCGACCTCCCGCACGAGCTCAGGCTCCTTCCCCCCCAGCGAGGTGACGTTCCATGTCCCCAGAGCTAGGTTTTGTGTCCGGAGATCCGGTCGGCGAGGCCCCCGCCTTCGACTGCCACCCAGATCTCTTTGCACCGGCCCTTATGGATCCTCCTGCAGGTGGTGGGCCCACGGAGGGCGGCCCCACGCCGCCCTTCGGCTGTGCCCGACCGGCCCGTGGGGAAAGGCCCGCCACCAGACGCCGCCGCCGGCGCCACCCCAGGCCTGGCTCCAGGGTGGGGCCCCGTGACGCCAGTCCGGGCGACGACACGCCCTGGTTTAACACTCGTCATAAGAGGCTTCTGAACCGCTCTTAGTCTGACCCGTCACCCAGGACCTGTTTGCCATGGGTGACCCTACCAGGGGCATGAAGCCCCCGACAACATAGCTCCCAGGATCATTCGGGTACTCAAACCCCTCCACCACGTTAAGGTGGTGGTTCAAGGAGGGGCAGGGCAACTATTAACCTGACAAAAACAGGCTATCAGTGACTCCTCCCTGTAGGCGGGGCTCTCACTACTCAGAGTAGCATATAAACCAGAGTTCTCAGACCAGCTCTCAGATTGACATTGACTTCTGGATAGAAGTCTCGATCTTCAAACAGAGTCCGGATGACAACCCCTGAAACCTTTACTACTATGAAGCACACCTGGACGAATGAGGGATTACATCGACTTCACGTAAAAACTTAATAAGAAATCCAAAATCCCCTCAGTTCATTTTATACACATATTAGTTACAGGAAAATGTACAAAGATTTTAAACCTGGTTCTGTCTATTTTTCAGGTTTATATTTCCCAAATATGTGTATTTTTGGCAATTTTTACACATAAAATGGCTTATTTTTACATGAAAACATGATATGATAAAAATCTTGCAATATATTTTTTTCTTACATTTATGAGAGTAAACTACAGGAGAAGTTTCAAATTGATATATTTAAATTTAAGATTTTTTTTATTCACCTGCAGCGTCTCACCTTAAAAAATCTCAATGCACAAAATAAAGAATTGTTTGACTAGTCGACTGTTTGAAAGATGAATCACTGACTGGTCGACTTCTAAAACAATCACCATCTGCAGCTTCACTCTTCTGTGTTTGTTGTACCTGAAGGAGCTGTTGGGGCTGGTGGCGGGCGTGGTCTGTTTGGACGGAGGTGTCATGGTGCCCTCGTCCTGTTCGCTCAGAGCCTCAGCGGACGACAGATGATCCGGCGTCGTGGCTGCGCTGTCCAGAGGCGTGGGCTGGTTACTGATCGACTCCATGCGAGAACTGGACGAAAAGCAAACAAAAATAATATTACACAAAATGAATGACTAGTCGAAGTAATCAATCAGGAAGAACATTTACAATCACTAAGAAATACACAAAATGGCTAATATTCAACCAAATATGAACGACAAGTTGCTTTATATTTGACAAAACAGAAAATGTACGGCTGCAAATTATGATTATTTCAGAAGTCGACAAGTCAGCGATTCATTTTTTTATTAGTCGACTAGTCAAACTATTATTTTTATTGTACAGTGAGACTTTTTGAATATATTATCAACCCAATAAAGGTTGAAATATGGCGACTGACTGTTTCTAGATAGAGAATATTTATGAATTAAAGTGTATTATTCATGAAAATCTTAAATAGTTTATTCTTTTTTGACATTCTGCTCTAATAATGTCACTGTTTTGTTATAAAAAAAAGGTCTTTTCGTGTGCATTTAAGAGTCTGTATAGTCCAAATAATGATGAACAAAAAAGACCACGATTATTTGTTAATAATCATAAGCGTATGTTTGGTAACTGTAATAGTGATTAAAACACATTTGAAAAAGACCGTTTTTATAACAAAGACAGCAGCAATATTAAATAAAAATGTCAAAAAATATTAAATGCTTTATTTGTAAATATTGTCAATTAAGAAACATTCAGTCACCATATTTCAACATTTACAATAGAAATAACTCTAGTCGACTAATCGTAAAAGCAGACAAGCAGATTGCTAAAATAATCATTGTGACATCCTTTGTAAAACCTTTAGTTTCAGTGTGTTTTTTTCCAGGCAGCACATGTTTTAGAATCAAAAACTTATCTACTGATGGACAATATGATGATTGCAGACAGATTAAATGAGGATATTTATTGACCCTTTAAAATCCTGTGTCATCAGAACGTTCCAGGATGGAGGCGACTGGAGACAAAGTTAAGTAGACCAGAGCACACTTTTAATATTTAACTGACATCGGATCTAAATTCTAATCGTTTTGAGTCTTTCTCGCATAAAATAAGCAACTATTTTGAACTTGCAGGGTACATTTTATAGCCTGCAAATTGCATCTGAGCTTCACAATAAAAGAATAATTTGTGGCAAAGTATATAATAAATGTAGAGATAAAATGAAAAGCTATCGCAAAACTATATTTGTGTAAGTATTTGTCCCGTATAATCAAGATGTTTCCTTCATTACGATGCAAAATGTTTATTGTAATCTAATCAAATTAACAAATAATGTAGAAAACAATTGTGAATGTCTTAAAACTGGGCTCTGATGTCACTCACATATCTGTCGTATCGTGATTCACTTTCTCTTTAATGTTGATGTTAAAACACTTTTTCTCCTGTTGTTTAGTCTCTGAAGCCTCTGAGCAGATGACTTTATTTATATTTTTTAAGTGCAATAATTTCTTCCACAAACAACAAAATGTCTTGAGTAAAAACTGCTAACACTGTAGTTTGAATTTGTACAAACATGTTCTGAAACAAGCGACAAAAGTGAAAAAAATTGTGCAAACTAAACAAAAATGCGTGATCCAATGCACCAAAACACAACTAAAAGCGATAAAGACACGACTTAAAGTGACATAGATGCGTTTAAATGTGACAAACACAATCGAACATGACGAAAACACGACTAAAAGCAACAAAACTGTGTTTAAAATGTGAATTTGAACTGAATCCTGTTAACATGAAAGTGCTTGTATTTAAAATTTAAACAGCACCAAAACATAAAAGTCTCATTTAAAGGTCCCATATTCTGCTCTTTTCCCCTTCACACAGTCTATTCTAAGGGCTTTGTTGATACATTTTTGCGTTGTGCAATATCCATAACATAACAGTTTACAAAAAACACCCATTTCTTGGACTGGCCCCCCTCCTTGTAAAAGCAAACGGCTCACTCTGAGATCTGACCCCCCGAACAGAGAGCAGGCTGCCTCCCCGCCCAACTCGCGCGCCTCCCCCACCCAACCCGTGCCGAAGCCTAGAGCGGAGATAGTGCATGCGCCGTGTGCTCCGGTAAACAGCGATACACAAACACTGAATAAACATTTTATCCGTCCTGACGGTGCGTCGTGCTGAGTCCTACGTCCTGGATCTGACCTGGAGTTTGACGTGCTCCAGGGCCTCGACGATGGACGTTGCCGTTTGGTAAATAACAAGCTAACTCTTCTATCTGTCGTATCCATCATGTAATTACTGTGTAGCATTAGCATTAGCTGTTTTTATTCTGCGGCTGCGCTCTTCCTGGAGGCGTGGCTTAAACACTGCGTCATCCTAGTGAAGCGCGTCATCTTAGTGAGGAGCCCCCGTCTGCTGCTCAGCCGAGGGGGACGGAAAAGACAGTTCTCTAGTGAAAACATGCAGGAATCAATCAAAAAACCACTTTGGGCACAACATACGAGGCCCAAATAGCACTGTAGGAAGGTTAAAACCTCTGAAAAGTCGATTTTGCATGTTACGGGACCTTTAATCCTAGTTTTAGACTGGCAAATTTCTTCACATTATGACACATTTACACCTGACATGTGAAGAAAAACATATTCTGATGACTATTCTCTGAAATGAAAGAGTTTATTGTTAAAAGTAGTCACGGTCTTACCCTGAGCGTGAGTGGTTTCCAAGCTGAAACATGTGTGGATTGTACTGCGCCAAAATCGTGACCGTATCGCACTGTTGTCCAATCACGAGCCTCGCCTGCTGCTCGTTAGCGTTCCTCAGGTTTATCCCGTTGAACTGCAGTAAAAAAAAAAATAAATTAAGGCGAGACGCTACAGGAAAAACTCTTTTTTTTTTTGCACTTTTTGTTTTTAGATCAGTTTGCATATACATTATAAACCCAGTGTCTTTCCATGAAGTTACTTTTATCAAACAATGTGTAACGTAAAGAGTAAATAAAAATCAGGTACAGGGCCTTTAAAAGTGTAAAAACTATGAATGAACACATAAGGGAGATAGTAAACAAAAAGTGAGATTACTGGAAATATGTTTTATATTTTAGATTATTCCACTTCTGACGAGGCTCAGCAGAAGTGAAAACCATTTCTGGTGATTTCATCGTGAAGCTCAGTGAGAGAAGGCCGAGGGAATCCAAAATATTAAACATTTATAACGTTTCTTTGCTGCACAAATCCACACATTTGATTCATGCATTTACTGTCTTTAGTATAACTATCTGCACTGTTGTTGTGGCACAAAATGTCATGTCTCTATATGTTTTATTAAGTGTGAAGATTTGAATAGTCACTTGAAGGTTATAATGTCAGAAAAATGTGTCTCTTGCCTGATCGTCTGATGTGTTGAGACAAAACCTCAGCCTTCATGTTCATTTTATTTATGTATTTAAGCATGTGTTTTATTATTGTTCGGGCTCCTTTTTGCTTTTTGGAATCTGAGAGGGAGAGATCAATTTTGTCAGGGACAGACCATATTTTACTGTGCACATGTAAAATAGACAGAGCTTCTTCTCATTACTTTATTTCTGATAACGTGTAAAGAAAATCCATAACATTGTAAAAAGAAGTAAACAATAAGAAAAAACTGTGAAGGTGAGTCCAAATACATCTTTAAGTCAGCAAAACTATTGAATTCTAGAGTCTGTGTCCTCTCTTTGTTTTTTGCTTGGTTTTTTTTTCAGAAATATCACTTATTGCTCATCAATCTAGATCAGAGAAATACATTATTATTTCAAGGCTTTTTATTTTTATTTTTTACTTTGGATGAAAAAATAAGACTGTTGTTGCGTGTTTACTCGATGCTGGGAAATTGGACAACTTTATTCTTGTTAATGCAGGTGGGTTTAACTATGGTGGATGTAAATATTTCCCAGTGAAGTGCAGAGTTACCTCCAGCAGCTGGTCTCCGTACTCCAGCCTGGCCTGGTGAGCGATGCTGCCGGCGGTGACTTTAGACACAAACACTCCTCCGTTCTCTCCGCTGACGATGGAAATGCCCAAAGGCTCGGCTCCTTTCTGCACCGTCACGTTACGAGGCTCCTCCAGGTACGGCCTAAGAGAAAACAACAGGGGAGTACCAGGACTGTCCAACTGAAGGCCCGCGGGCCACAGTAGGCCCTCCAGGGGACACGAGCCGGCCCTCAACCATCTTCAAAGATATAGACCCGGTTTAGTCCTGGTTTAGCTCTGGTTTAGTCCTGGTTTAGTCCTGGTTTAGTCCTGGTTTAGTCCTGGTTTAGTCCTGGTTTAGTCCTGGTTTAGTCCTGGTTTAGCTCTGTTTTTGACCTTTAAAATCCTACGTCATCAGAATGATCCAGGATGGAGGCAACTGGAGACAAAATTAAGTAGACCAGAGCACACTTTTAATATTTAGCTCTGTTTTGGACCGGGTTTAGTTCTATTTTGGACCGGGTTTAGCTCTGTTTTGGACCGGGTTTAGCTCTGTTTTAGACCTGGTTTAATTCTGTTTTAGACCTGGTTTAATTCCGTTTTAGACCTGGTTTAATTCTGTTTTAGACCGGGTTAAATTCTGTTTTAGACCGGGTTAAATTCCGTTTTAGACCGGGTTAAATTCCGTTTTAGACCTGGTTTAATTCCGTTTTAGACCTGGTTTAATTCCGTTTTAGACCTGGTTTAATTCCGTTTTAGACCTGGTTTAATTCCGTTTTAGACCTGGTTTAATTCCGTTTTAGACCTGGTTTAATTCCGTTTTAGACCTGGTTTAATTCCGTTTTAGACCTGGTTTAATTCCGTTTTAGACCTGGTTTAATTCCGTTTTAGACCGGGTTTAATTCTGTTTTAGACCGGGTTTAATTCCATTTTGGACCGGGTTTAGCTCTGTTTTGGACCTTGTTTAGCTCTGTTTTGGACCTGGTTTAGCTCTGTTTTGGACCGGGTTTAGCTCTGTTTTGGACCTGGTTTAGCTCTGTTTTGGACCGGGTTTAGCTCTGTTTTGGACCGGGTTTAGCTCTGTTTTGGACCTGGTTTAGCTCTGTTTTGGACCGGGTTTAGCTCTGTTTTGGACCTTGTTTAGCTCTGTTTTGGACCTGGTTTAGTTCTGTTTTGGACCTGGTTTAGTTCTGTTTTGGACCTGGTTTAGCTCTGTTTTGGACCTTGTTTAGCTCTGTTTTGGACCTGGTTTAGACCTGGTTTACTTAACTTAACTTTACTTAACAGTTATACTTTTTTTCCTTGTCTATATGTAAGAAAAGATGGCAAAAACCCTCAAAACAACTATTGAATTGTCCATTAAGAGTGATCGTTTCCATTTTCTTTTTTATTTTTGTCTTTGCAGCATTAGTTTGTCCTTTTTTCCCCCCATAATTTTCTCCAATAATTACCATATCAAATGAAACTTTTTGTTATTTTTCAAGAATATCTTTCAGCTATAATGTCGATGTAAACCCTCATTCGTCCAGGTGTGGTCCATCGTAGAAAGGGGTTCAGATGTTGTCATCCGGACGCCGTTTAAAGATCGAGACGTTTCGACTTTTATCCAAAAGTCATTGTCAATCAGAGAGCTGGTATGGGAACCTGGGCCTTATATGCTACTCTAAGTAGTGGGAGTCCAGCCCCCAGGGAGGAGTCACTGCACTCCTGTCTTTGTTATAAGATTGTTTGTTTGTCACCTGGGACTTGATTAATTGGTCTATCTTGTTGATTAATGGTTGGCCTCACCTAGTTTCACCTGTGTCTAAAGGTCTATTGTTATCTTGATAGCTGGCTGTTGCTCCCTCCTCACTACTGATTGCCTCATTAGCATTTGACTGGTCTATTGATCTGGACCAAGGTGTCAGGATGCTGTCATAAATTTTGGCTAAATTAAATCTTAAGCCCCCATTCCTGTTCAGAGAAGAATTTTCTCTTTTTACAAAAATGGCCTCCTTTACTCCTCTTTCAAACCAGTTCTTCTCTCTGCTCAAAATCTTCACCTCACTGTCCTCAAACGAGTGATTTGTAGCTTTTAGGTGCAGATGGACTGCACTCTGCGGTCCTGTGGAGGCCGCTTCTGTGTTGGTACAGCCTTTTGTGCAATGGCTGTTTTGTTTCTCCTCTGTAACGTTCTTTACAACTGTCCTCACTGCACTCTATCGAGTAAACTACATTGCTCTGTTTCTCTGTCGGCCTCTTGTCTTTCGGGTGGACCAGTTTCTGTTTAAGTGTGTTGCCAGGTTTGTAATAGACAGGGATGTCGTGTTGTCTAAAAATCCTTTGAAACTTCTCAGACAGGCCCGAGACATAAGGGATAGAGACACCCCTCCTGCTGGGGTCTTTATCCTTTCTGTCCTGTTTCTTGGCTCTTCTGACTTTGTTAAAGGCCCAGTTGGGGTATCCACAAGCTGAGAGGGCACGTTGGACGTGTTCTTCCTCCTTCTTTCTCCCCTCAGAGCTGGTGGGTACTTCATGGGCTCTATGTTGCAAGGTCCTAATCACTCCCAGCTTGTGCTGCAGTGGGTGGTTGGAATCGAACAGTAAGTACTGGTCTGTGTGGGTGGGTTTCCTGTATACTTCTGTCTGAAGGCTGCCTTCCTCCTCTCTGATTGTGGAGCAATCAAGAAACGCCAACCGGTTGTCCTTAGCATCTTCTCGGGTGAACTTAATGTATACATCCAACCCATTGATATGCTCAGAGAAAGTTTCCAGCTCTTGTTTCTTGATTATCACAAACGTATCGTCCACGTAACGCAGCCAGAGGCTCGGAGGTGTGCCCAGGAAGGAGGTCAGAGCCTTCTTCTCGAAGTGTTCCATATATAGGTTGGCTACGATCGGCGAGACCGGAGAGCCCATAGCACAGCCGTGGATCTGTCTGTAAAAATGTCCCCTGAATTGGAAGTAAGTTGTGTTAAGGCAGATGTCCAATAATTGGCAGATGTATTCAGGTGTGAGTTTGGTCCTTTCCGGTAGGGTTGAGTCCTCCTGCAGTCGCATCCTCACTGCTGCCACTGCCTCCGAGGTAGGAATACAAGTGAGAAACAAAACAGCCATTGCACAAATGGCTGTACCAACACAGAAGAGCGGCCTCCACAGGACCGCAGAGTGCAGTCCATCTGCACCTAAAAGCTACAAATCACTCGTTTGAGGACAGTGAGGTGAAGATTTTGAGCAGAGAAGAACTGGTTTGAAAGAGGAGTAAAGGAGGCCATTTTTGTAAAAAGAGAAAATCCTTCTCTGAACAGGAATGGGGGCTTAAGATTTAATTTAGCCAAAATTTATGACAGCATCCTGACACCTTGGTCCAGATCAATAGACCAGTCAAATGCTAATGAGGCAATCAGTAGTGAGGAGGGAGCAACAGCCAGCTATCAAGATAACAATAGACCTTTAGACACAGGTGAAACTAGGTGAGGCCAACCATTAATCAACAAGATAGACCAATTAATCAAGTCCCAGGTGACAAACAAACAATCTTATAACAAAGACAGGAGTGCAGTGACTCCTCCCTGGGGGCTGGACTCCCACTACTTAGAGTAGCATATAAGGCCCAGGTTCCCATACCAGCTCTCTGATTGACAATGACTTTTGGATAAAAGTCGAAACGTCTCGATCTTTAAACGGCGTCCGGATGACAACATCTGAACCCCTTTCTACGATTCAGCTATAATGGGTTGAATAATTACTATATTACAGTTATAAATTATGCTAACTAACTAACTAAGGGTTTAATTCTGCTCTTTTTTTCCAATTACAACTCATTTTTTACGATGGAGTTAATTTGAAAAAGGGTTCGCTTTGATTTTCCAACTTTTAAGTTATTGTATCGTGGCATAAAGTTTCAATATTATCATTTATCGTGATATTTTCTATAGCAATAGTATGTCCATGCTTAAAATGTGTTATCGTGACAGGCTTAATTTAGAGGAAAACAGCAAATTCTAGCATAAAATAAACACCCTTCTCTGGCTCAATTTTAAACAGAGAACATTTTGAATTTGTGAATCTATCGGCTCAAACTGTAAAGAAGGAAGAGATTATTAATAGATAGAAGAAAGAGATTATTAATAGATAGAAGAAAGAGATTATTAATAGATAAATTGGATGTTATTTTGATTCCTGTTTGATGCATGAGAACACAGACTGAAGCCATGCAAGTTGAATTACACGCCAGCTTTAATCGCCGTCACAATTACCATTTCATGCATCTGCTTCACGAAGAAAAACTCAAGGACAGCCTTCAAATGCAGACGGTGAAATGCAAGCAAGATGTGTTTAATATACTGTAAATCATGCTATCATAGTTAAAATTTTACTATTAGAGCTGCACGATTTGGGAAAAGTATCTAATTGCGATTTTTCTGACCAGTTTTGCGATTGTGATTTATGTTGTTACTAATGGGATTCACACCATACACACACAATACAAGCAGGAGAATGGACAAAAAGACTGAAATATGAACTGACAAACTAATAAAAGAATCACGTGTTTCAGAACGTTTGTCACTTTTTGTCATATTTTTGTCCCTTCAGGTTGCGTTTTTGTTCCTTTCAGTCGCGTTTTTCTCCCTTCCAGATGTGTTTTTGTTGCGTTTTTGTCCCTTCCAGTCATGGTTTTCTCCCTTCCAGTTGCGTTTTTGTCCCTTCCAGTTGCGTTTTTGTCCCTTCCAGACGCGTTTTTGTCCCTTCCAGACGCGTTTTTGTCCCTTCCAGCCATGTTTTTGTCCCTTTCAGCCACGTTTTTGTCCCTTTCAGCCACGTTTTTGTCCCTTCCAGATGCGTTTTTGTCGCGTTTTTCTCCCTTTCAGTTGTGTTTTTCTCCCTTTCAGTTGTGTTTTTCTCCCTTTCAGTCGTGTTTTTGTCCCTTCCAGTCACGTTTTTGTCAACTGTGTGTGATCGGGATGGGATTCACACCGTACACACACAATACAAGCAGGAGAATGGACAAAAAGACTGAAATATGAACTGACAAACTAATAAAAGAATCACGTGTTTCAGAAGTTAGTCACTTTGTCATATTTTTGTCCCTTCCAGTCGCGTTTTTGTCAGTTTATCTCCTCCAGTCGCGTTTTTGTCATGTGTTTCTCCCTTCCAATAACGTTTTTGTCCCTTCTAGTCACGTTTTTCTCCCTTCCAGATGTGTTTTTGTTGCATTTTTGTCCCTTCTAGTTGCGGTTTTGTCTCTTCCAGTTGCGTTTTTGTCCCTTCCAGTTGCGTTTTTGTCCCTTCCAGTTGCGTTTTTGTCCCTTCCAGTTGCGTTTTTGTCCCTTCCAGTTGCGTTTTTGTCCCTTCCAGTTGCGTTTTTGTCCCTTCCAGTTGCGTTTTTGTCCCTTCCAGTTGCGTTTTGTCCCTTCCAGTTCGTTTGTCCCTTCCAGTTGGGCGTTTTGTCCCTTCCAGTTGCGTTTGTCCCTTCCAGTTGCGTTTTTGTCCCTTCCAGTTGCGTTTTTGTCCCTTCCAGTTGCGTTTTTGTCCCTTCCAGTTGCGTTTTTGTCCCTTTCAGCCACGTTTTTGTCCCTTCCAGATGCGTTTTTGTCGCGTTTTTCTCCCTTTCAGTTGTGTTTTTCTCCCTTTCAGTCGTGTTTTTGTCCCTTTCAGTCGTGTTTTTGTCCCTTCCAGTCACGTTTTTGTCAACTGTGTGTGATCGGGATGGGATTCACACCGTACACACACAATACAAGCAGGAGAATGGACAAAAAGACTGAAATATGAACTGACAAACTAATAAAAGAATCACGTGTTTCAGAAGTTAGTCACTTTGTCATATTTTTGTCCCTTCCAGTCGCGTTTTTGTCAGTTTATCTCCTCCAGTCGCGTTTTTGTCATGTGTTTCTCCCTTCCAATAACGTTTTTGTCCCTTCTAGTCACGTTTTTCTCCCTTCCAGATGTGTTTTTGTTGCATTTTTGTCCCTTCTAGTTGCGGTTTTGTCTCTTCCAGTTGCGGTTTTGTCTCTTCCAGTTGCGTTTTTGTCCCTTCCAGTTGCGTTTTTGTCCCTTCCAGTTGCGTTTTTGTCCCTTCCAGTTGCGTTTTTGTCCCTTCCAGTTGCGTTTGTCCCTTCCAGTTGCGTTTGTCCCTTCCAGTTGCGTTTTTGTCCCTTCCAGTTGCGTTTTGTCCCTTCCAGTTGCGTTTTTGTCCCTTCCAGTTGCGTTTTGTCCCTTCCAGTTGCGTTTTGTCCCTTCCAGTTGCGTTTGTCCCTTCAAGGTGCGTATTTCTCCCTTCCAGTTGCGTTTTTGTCCCTTCCAGTTGCGTTTTTGTCCCTTCCAGTTGCGTTTTTGTCCCTTCCAGTTGCGTTTTTGTCCCTTCCAGTTGCGTTTTTGTCCCTTCCAGTTGCGTTTTTGTCCCTTCCAGTTGCGTTTTTGTCCCTTCCAGTTGCGTTTGTCCCTTCCAGTTGCGTTTTGTCCCTTCCAGTTGCGTTTTTGTCCCTTCCAGTTGCGTTTTGTCCCTTTCAGCCACGTTTTTGTCCCTTCCAGATGCGTTTTTGTCGCGTTTTTCTCCCTTTCAGTTGTGTTTTTCTCCCTTTCAGTCGTGTTTTTGTCCCTTCCAGTCACGTTTTTGTCAACTGTGTGTGATTGGGATGGGATTCACACCGTACACACACAATACAAGCAGGAGAATGGACAAAAAGACTGAAATATGAACTGACAAACATAAAAGAATCACGTGTTTCAGAAGTTTGTCACTTTGTCATATTTTTGTCCCTTCCAGTTGCGTTTTTGTCAGTTTATCTCCTCCAGTCGCGTTTTTGTCATGTGTTTCTCCCTTCCAATAACGTTTTTGTCCCTTCTAGTCACGTTTTTCTCCCTTCCAGATGCGTTTTTGTCCCTTCCAGTCGCATTTTTCTCACTTCAAGTCACATTTTTGTCAACTGTGTGTGATCCTAAAGTCTGTATCAGTGATACAGACTTTAGGATCAGCAGCAGTGTTGCTGATTTTTATCTGGTTTTCTACATCTACTATCTGTTTATTTGATTTTCTGTTTTTAGATATCAGATACAAACTAAATATTTAGCAGAGTTGTAGACATTCAAATTTTTATCAGACTTTAGCTTTTTTTTCCCCACATTTTAGTTGCGTTTTGAGCTTTTACAGGAGATATTAAATTATTACTCACTGCTATAATTCAGAAGGCCGTGACGTCATCTGCATAACCTCTATAACTAATGACTCAATATTGAAATTTTCCACATTTTCTACAAATTTTTCCCCTTGTACAACATCTAGCTATGGTATCTTACAAAGTTTAGCATGCAATCTAATCAAGATGCAGTTTAGTTTAGTTAGTAATCATGCACGTATGAGAGTTCTCAAGCTTTACGTCGAGAGCAACAAGAAGCTAACCAACCTCAAACTTCTCAGAGAGTAGAAGTTAGTCTCATGAGTCTGAGCGCGTCTGACAGAGAGAGCAGCAAGAGTTACAAACGTGTGGAACGAGACGAAACACGAGCAAAAACACCGCAGTTTGACTTTGAGTATTAGTGTAAACTCATTTAACTAAAATGCCGTTAAGATTTCAGATTCAGCAAAAATCTTTACAAATTTTACCCCAGTTTAGCCATTTCTTCAGGTTTTTATCTCTACTTCCTGAATGTAAATGATGACATCACACTAGGAAATTACCATAGCAACCACACAGTACACTGGGCCATAACTCCTCTAATGTCACAGATTTTTTTTTTTTTTGACGAAGAAAAAACATGTGAACACCTTAATTTTGTTGAATCAATGTTTAAAGGGTCAAAAAAGTAGTTTATTTTGTGTAAATCATACATAACCTTTGTCTACTCAGTGTGATGTCATCGGTTTGTTTACTTCCTGTAATTTTCAACATATTTTTAAACTTTTCTCCACAAACAGCTACATGATTGGTGTAAAACTATAATTTATATTGAGAGGAGGTATTAATACACTGAATAAAGTCAAAATGAGAAAAAAATAAAACCTGTCATACGCACTTTAATAACAAAAACTAGGGACTTCATGAAAAACTTGTGAGATAAAGGTCCTTAATTACATCCCATTTTGCTTAAACTTCCATCCAAATGTCATTTACAATCAGCAGAACGGGTCAGATTGAAAACACCTTTACTTTAAATTGTGTCCGTCTTGCTTTCGCGCAAACCGTTTCTTTAAATTGTTTCTATTTACTTCTTCTTTGGCGTAAAAAGTTCAGGACACACCAAAAAACAGATTATTCAATTACATCCATGCAAGAACACAAATTGGACATTTTTTCTAGGTACAATGGTTGAAAATCAAGTTCAATTAGTATAAATCAGAACAAATCGTATCACTTTCCAGATAAATAGTGCCTCGGATCCTTCTTTTATGATGTTTCCGTGTAACAAATTGGCCTGATCTTTGAAAAGCATCTGGATATTCAAAACTTTTGGAACACTCTACCTCAACCCTGTGCAGCACTCGCTTTGTCTCTTTCTTTAACAGTTTGTAATAGTTTGTGAAATGTTTGTGAACTAAATGACAATTTCTGGGGCATTGCTATCAATTTTAAAATATTCATTTCCACCACAACAGCAAAACTAAATCAGCTGAAAAATAAACTCCACACGAGACCCTTTCACTTCATCCCCAAATGTTTTAAAATGTCTGAGGCTTACCCGTCTTTCCTCTTGTCGCAGAGCGTGGCCGGGCTGACCGAGATCCTGGGCTGAGGTGAAATGGAGCTCTGTGATTGGCTGCTGCTGAAGGAGGACGTGTCCAGATTGACCGGGGACATGGGCGGAGTGGGACTGCTGCACTCGGAGTGAGACAAGGAGCCTGAGACAGAGACGAGGACAAGAGACGGAGCTGAAGACGTGTTCAAAATGACTTACAATAAAGTCATTTTGTAGTAGTTTTGATACATATAGTTTGTTAAATGTTGGGGATGATGTAATGACATGCAAATCTCACTGTTAAATATTGTCATGGTACAATTTGATATTTGAAGAGGCTAAGAGAATTGTACTTTTGCTTTTCAAAGTGCCTTGGAGAGTCTTTTTTTTTTTAATCATTACAGTCAGAGCTGCATGATTTGGGAAAAAAATACATAATTGCATTTTAGATTTAGGTTTATGTTTTAATAATGGGATTCTGTTCAAAGTTTACATTTTAAACACAACCAGGAGAACAAGACTGAAATATGAACTGCCAAGCTAATAAAAGAATCACGCTTTGTCAAAATGTCACTTTGAGTCACATTTTTGTCGCTTTTAATTGCATTTGTGTCACCTAAAGTGACCAAAAAGAGACTTAAATCGACTAAAAGCAACCTAAAGTTATGTTTTTGGTCACATTAAATGAGTTAGTGATGCTTTTAGTCATGTTTTTGTTACGTTTTTGTCAAATTTGTCACATTTACTTAATCTCTGCTACAGGGTTAGCAGTTTTTATGCAGAATAAAACTATGTTGTTGTTTGCAGGAAATTATTGCACTTCAAAAATAGCAGCCTGTCCATTCAAATTGTTATTTCTATTCGATTTTGGATTAGTCGTGCAGCTCTATTTATAACTAATTTATAACCCTATTTACAACTCAGAGCTGGTGCACATTTAAACATAAGAATGAACATCTAAAATTGTTAAATCCAGTAAAGACATTTAAAAGTGAATGTTCTTGATTATAAACTGAAAAATGATTTGATCAGTGGTCAGACATGTGACCATAGGTAGTTATAATTTGTATAATGTAATATCTGCACTGTTGTATGTATTGTTTATTAAATGTACTGTATTTTAAACCCTCTGTATTTTAAATGTACTGTATTTTAATTGTACTGTATTTTAAACCCTCTGTATTTTAAACCCTCTGTATTTTAATTGTACTGTATTTTAATTGTACTGTATTTTAATTGTACTGTATTTTAATTGTACTGTATTTTAAACCCTCTGTATTTTAATTGTACTGTATTTTAAACCCTCTGTATTTTAAACCCTCTGTATTTTAAATGTACTGTATTTTAATTGTACTGTATTTTAATTGTACTGTATTTTAAACGCTCTGTATTTTAATTGTACTGTATTTTAAACCCTCTGTATTTTAAACCCTCTGTATTTTAATTGTACTGTATTTTAATTGTACTGTATTTTAATTGTACTGTATTTTAAACCCTCTGTATTTTATTGTACTGTATTTTAAACCCTCTGTATTTTATTGTACTGTATTTTAAACCCTCTGTATTTTATTGTACTGTATTTTAAACCCTCTGTATTTTAAATGTACTGTATTTTAAACCCTCTGTATTTTAAATGTACTGTATTTTAAACCCTCTGTATTTTAATTGTACTGTATTTTAAACCCTCTGTATTTTAAATGTACTGCATTTTAAACGCTCTGTATTTTATTGTACTGTATTTTCTCTGTAAAAGCCCTTCTGGGGACGGACATTGAGAACTAGCCTTGGCTAAAATGTTGTATGTGACATGAGCTCATGAAGCATACTTGTCCCTTTTCAAATAAACTAAACTAAACCTGATTAAAGTCATATGCTAAAGTAGTGTTTAAATGTTCCTTTTCTGCAGAGGGGGCTGTGCAGTTTGATAAAGCAGGTGCTGCTGTAGACTGTACCTCTGTCGGAGCCGGTGGAGCGAGGATAACGCACTGGAGGGATTTTGATTCGCTTGAACTGCCCCAACGAGGCGCCTGAGAAGACACACACAAAATACAACTTCAGGAAAGAGAAAGTTTCAGGTGCAATAGAACAAAGTTTTAAAGTTATGTCTTTAAAAACAACGTAAAAGACAAACATTCAACAACAATAAAGCCATTTTTTATTAATAGATGAGACTGTGGAGGTCCAGTAGTCGATTTTTGAGTCGAAAACAAGCTTTAATAATAATAATGAACTGATAAAACAAATAAAACATTTTAGATAAGAAACTGAACTCATAATAAATAACTGTTTAACAAATTAGTGAAAATATAAGCCGATTATTGCAAACCAAGTAGTTTAACTTGTAAGGAAGAGTAAGAGTGTAAGAGTGTTGGAAGAAGTACTATTCAAGTACTATTCAAGTAAAAAGTACAGATACTGGAGCAATAATAAACAAAAAACCTCAAAAGTATTGACGTACCCCTTTAAAAATGTTCTTTAGTATTTAGATTTAGAGAACTGTAAAGCGTCAAAAGCTGTGATCTGGATTTAAAAATTGTGCAGACTGAATTGATTTCCCAATTTTTCTAGCTGTTTATATTTGTTTTGTTGTTTATTTTTGTTTGCCCAAAGCTCAAATGGTAAAGAAAAGCACTTTTTACTTTTCAATCCTGTTAAAAAATGTCGGAAAGTGAAAGTTTAGACAGATTGAACAGACAGACAGCTGCATTAAAGAGACAGTGAATCACGATACGACGATTTCACAAAAATAGCTCAACATTTCATTTTTATCATCCAGACCTAGCGTGAATGAAGCTAAATGCTGCTCCAGATGTGTTTTTGATGATGGAACATTGTTAGAACATGGTTAAAAGCTCAAAAAAAGGTAAATTTTGCATAATATTTGTCCTTTAACAAGATAAAACGTGAGAAAACATTGTCAAAAGTTTACATTTATAACCTGGAACAGTTTTAATATTTCAAACATTCCTCCCTCAGACTTCTTCCTTCACACTTTGGTCCAGATCCGTCTCTTTGTTTCAGACTCCTGTTAGCGCACGGTAAACTCTGTAAATTATGAATAAACCGTCTGTGCACAAACCAAAGAGGCCCGGCGTTTCATTTATGCTTTGTGCATTTAGATTCAAGGGAGAAGTATCCTGTTATTAATAAAATATAAAGGTCATATAAATCTTACGGCAGGATTGACCGCAAGACGCAGGGGAAATAATCTCAAGTGTAATTCTGTACGATGTTTTCAGCTTCTGCCTCCGGCGCAGCTCTGCATTTGTTTCTGAAGGGAATCAAAACTCGCAGCTCAAGTCGAAGAAACTGCTCAAAATCCGCAACTTTGGAAAAAAAGAAACTGACAAAAACTGCAAGCTACGCCATGATAAAGTATGCAAATTAGCTGAATGAACTGGTGTATAAAAAGGTCAAAAGTTAGAATTCGAATTATGTATAAGGTTTATACAGCAGATTTTCATGTAGTTTTACATCAAATATTTAGGTTTCCCACTTGGAATCTGAAACAAAGAGCTACACAAAACATACTTCAATATATGTCAAAATTTGTCATTTAAGACACAGCTTTTCTGGGGGTAAATAAATACCGTAAAATTCAGACTATAAGCTGCTACTTTTTTCTCATGATTTCAACCCTGCAGCTTGTACAGCGGTGCGGCTAATTTATGTATTTTTTAATGCTGTTTATTCAACAAATTAAGTAATACTTCTAAATATATATATTTTTTTGTTATTTTAATCATTTGTATGTCTATTTTTATAAAAGTAAAACAAAACAAAAAACAAGACAAAGTGAAAAGACAGAAAAAGTAGCAGGTAGAACTTTTTACAAAAAAGTCTGGTATATGTCCCGCGTGTACCAAGGTCCATTAAGTTTTTCAATGTTTATGTAATTGTGATTTTTCCAACCAGTGTGATAGTGATTAGATTTGCGATTTATATTTTAATAATAGGACAAAACACAATTTTGTCGTTTTTAGTCACGTTTTTGTCACATTCAGTTGTGTTTGTCATATTTAAACGCGTCTTTGTCATTTTTAAGTCATGTTTTTGCCACATTTCGCTTCATTGGGTCGTGTTTGTCGGCGTGTTTTGTTTCAGAACAGGTTTGTACAAATCCAAACTACAGTGTTAGCAGTTTTTATTCAAATCAAAGCAAGACATTTTGTTGTTTGTGAAGGAAATTATTGCACTTCCAAAATTGTAGCCTTTGTGATTTGCTAATTACATCCATTAAAATTGCGATTTTGTGTGGATTTGGTTTAATTGTGCAGCTCTGGCCTTTAAGAGGTGAATAAAGTCATCTGCTCAGAGGCTTTAGAGCAGGGGTGTCCAAACTTTTTCCACCGAGGGCCACACACTGAAATTTAGACCAAGCGGAGGGCCACAATTAAATCATGAAACGTTCAAAAAAGTTGCATTAATCTGATTTTTAAAGCACCGCCACATCTAAATTCAGTCTCAAGGCTTTAATATCAGGTCTGTCTCACTCCAAAATGTTAGTTATTCAGGTTAGAATTGTAGAAAATCTGAAATTTGCTGTAAAAAGTATGTCTTAGGACAATGTGGGCCAATTCACCAGGAAGCTTGAGGGCCAAGAAAAATTGGTTTGCGGGCCGCTTTTGGCCCCCGGGCCTGAGTTTGGACATGCCTGCTTTAGAAGCTAAACAACAGGAGAAAAAGTGTGTTTGAACAGACAGCTGCATTAAAGAGACAAACAGTGAATCATGATACCACCATTTCACAAAAATAACAGATTGTCACAGGGACCAGCTCAACATTCCATTTTTATCACCTCCGCCCAGCCCTAAGTGAAAGCTGCATCGAAACTGTACTAAGCAGATATTTCGACAGGCATTGAACAAAATGTGAGTCTGGTACCGTTCCGGCTGCTGGAGGGGAGCGAGTTGGAGTTGTGGGACGTGCCGCTGCTCTCGCTCACGTCTCCAGAGCGTTTGTGGCTCAGGTCCAGGCTGAGGCGACCCTGGTGCTGCGGGCTGAAACAGAACGGCCAGATGAGTCCCTCGGAAATCAATTATTCAGTTTGAGAGAGACAGAGAGCCATCTGTTCAGATCTGGGCCGCAGTAAACAATAATAATGATGTGTGAAATGTACATGAGGAGTGTGGTTTGAATACATCTCTGGTCTGGTTTGGTCTGGGGTTTAGAGTCCCAGGGGTTCAGAGTGCCAGGGGGTTTAGAGTCCTAGGTTTGGTCCATTACTCTGGGGTTTAGAGTCTTAGGTTTGGTCCATTAGTCTGGGGTTTAGAGTCTGGTTTAGAGTCCTGGGTTTAGTCCATTAGTCTGGGGTTTAGAGTCCTGGGTTTGGTCCATTACTCTGGGGTTTAGAGTCCTGGGTTTGGTCCATTAGTCTGGGGTTTAGAGTCTGGTTTAGAGTCCTGGGTTTAGTCCATTAGTCTGGGGTTTAGAGTCCTGGGTTTAGTCCATTAGTCTGGGGTTTAGAGTCCTGGGTTTGGTCCATTACTCTGGGGTTTAGAGTCCCGGGTTTGGTCCATTAGTCTGGGGTTTAGAGTCTGGAGTCCGGGGGTTTAGAGTCCCGGGTTTGGTTCATTAGTCTAGGGTTTAGAGTCTGGAGTCCGGGGGTTTAGAGTCCCGGGTTTAGTCCATTAGTCTGGAATTTAGAGTCTGGTTCTTTTTTGTTTTTAAGTTCTGGATTTACTTTTAGAGTTCCAGGGTTTATTTTCAGTTTCAGTTTAGATTCTTGGAGTTTTAGAGTCCTGTTTTTTTTTTCCAGGGGCTTTTGGAGTCCTGAGATCTTCCTGGGGTTTAGTCCATTAGTACGGGGTTTAGAGTCAGTTTTTTTTGTTTTTTGGGTTTATTTATTATAGTCATGTGGTTTATTTTCGAGCCCTTTTTATTTCTTCTTGGGTTTTATTTAGGGTCCAGGGGTTTTAGAGTGCCAGGTCATTTAAAGGGTCCAGGAGTTCAGAGTCCAGGGGTCCAGGAGTTCAGAGGTTCAGAGGTTCAGAGGACCAGGGGTCCAGAGTCCAGGGGTTCAGGGGTTCAGGGGTTCAGAGTCCAGGGGTTTAGAGTCCAGGAGTCCAGGGGTTCAGAGTCCAGGAGTCCAGGGGTTCAGGGGTCCAGGGGTTCAGAGTCCAGGGGTTCAGAGTCCAGGGGTTCAGAGGTCCAGGGGTTCAGAGGTCCAGGGGTTCAGAGGTCCAGGGGTCCAGAGGTCCAGGGGTTCAGAGTTCAGGGGTCCAGAGGTCCAGGGGTTCAGAGGTCCAGGGGTTCAGAGTCCCAGGGGTTCAGAGTCCAGGAGTCCAGGGGTTCAGGGGTTCAGGGGTCCAGGGGTTCAGAATCCAGGGGTTCAGGGGTTCAGAGTCCAGGGGTTCAGAGGTCCAGGGGTTCAGAGGTCCAGGGGTTCAGAGGTCCAGGGGTTCAGAGGTCCAGGGGTTCAGAGGTCCAGGGGTTCAGAGGTCCAGGGGTTCAGAGTCCAGGGGTCCAGGGGTCCAGGGGTCCAGAGGTCCAGAGGTCCAGGGGTTCAGAGGCCAGGGGTTCAGGGTCCAGGGGTTCAGAGGTCCAGGGGTTCAGAGTCCAGGGGTTCAGAGGTCCAGGGGTTCAGAGGTCCAGGGGTTCAGAGGTCCAGGGGTTCAGAGGTCCAGGGGTTCAGAGGTCCAGGGGTTCAGAGGTCCAGGGGTTCAGAGTCCAGGAGTCCAGGGGTTCAGGGGTTCAGAGGTCCAGGGGTTCAGAGTCCAGGGGTTCAGGGGTTCAGAGTCCAGGAGTCCAGGGGTTCAGGGGTTCAGAGGTCCAGGGGTTCAGAGTCCAGGGGTTCAGGGGTTCAGAGTCCAGGGGTTCAGAGTCCGGTGTGGGTGTTGGAGTGTACCTGGTGTGTGAGTGGACAGTGGAGTTGTTGGACGAGGGGCAGCTGTTGTTCTGGACTTCGTGGCTCCAGGCCGTGTACACAGGGTTCCTCATCACTGCAGTGACCGCGGAGCAGGGGGACAGGCCTCTCTGAGCCGGGTCTGAGCCACAAAAACAACATTAACACTGGTCGGGAAAATATAGCAGTTGAATTTTTAAAGAACATGTAATGAAAAATGTGCTGTTTTCTTTTAGCCATGTTATAACATTGTCATTGAAAACATACTTGTTGAATTTAGCTTGTTTTATTTATCCTGTTTATGAGCTTTTCTCCGACTGAACCGTAGAAATCACTTTGTTTCAAATTTCCCAGAATTATGACATTTTAAATCCAGACATCCAGAGGCCTCTTCTGTTTTTACATCCATAAAACATCTCCAGATTCATTCTGAACATTTCTGACACAAATCCCGTTAATTAAAACTACGCCCTACATTAGCATGTTGGTGCAAGCTAACTTTGCTCGTTTCCCCAGGGTAATTCCCTCTGCTGCCAGTAGGTGGAGTGCTGACACAAGAGAGAACACCTGACTTGTAGAAAGTATTTGTGTCTCTCAATGTATACATTATCTTAAATTTTTTACATTTTAACATGAGATACCAAAGTAAAGTTACTCTAGAACATTTTTAAAAGCCATTAACAATACAGTAGTAATACAATAAAATGTTATTTAATTTTGTTGACCAACTTATTTTTGACATTGCCCAATAAATTATAAAATCAAGAGTGGACGCAACACGGTTCTTCTCACACTGAAAACACCAAACTGTCATCTAAGTTGAGGTTTGTCCTCTGAGCGTGGGTTTGAGTGATGTATCTCTTACGTCCAGAGATGGTGCTGTAGTTCGGGGGCGAGAAGGGCATGCTGTAGCGGTTGTTCCTCATGGGAGAGAAACGCAACAGGTCCATGGGTTCAGGAGAGTGCTCATCGTTCGAGAAACTCTGCACCTGAAACACAAAAGAACATCTAATTTATTTGAAGATGTGAAAACTAACAGCTGTGGTCAGAAAATAAACGTAAAATGATGTTTGTCCAATAACTTAACTATGAAAATGACTGTACCATAATTTAAAGTTAAAATAAAGTAGTTGTATTTTGAAGCGTTATACCCCAGGAAGACAAATGTACAAACAAATGAATGGAGTGTACATTTGCTGACAAATTCAATGTATTAAAGTTTTATATACAGAAACCCATTTCCACCATTAAATAAAAACCTCTCAGGAAGTTATAATTATGAATTTAAAAGTCCAAATTTTGAGTTTAAAAGGCCTAATTTAATGTTTTTATGTCATAAGTTTATTAGGTATGTACAAGTTAAAAATCATAATGTCAAGTTTCAAATATTACATTTTGAGTTAGAAAATTATAATCATGAGTCAAAAGTCATGACTTTTGACTCATGATTATAACTTCCTATGAGAATTTTACTTTTTGGGCTTCCATACTTATGTCCCCCTCTGTTGATCAAGAGACTTATAAAATGTAATACAAGATTAAAATTAAAATTATTATTTTGTCTCCTATATTAATCTATTACAGTGGTTTCCAAAGATGATTTCAAGATCTCATTTTAACTAAGACGACATTACGACATATTAATACGACAATTGCTCTATTTTTTTTAATTAAAAACAGTATATTTTAGTGAAATAGGGTCTAATAAGACAAACTATTCAAATAACCAAAATTAAACCTGATTTAACACGCTTTGACACTAAATTATTGCTACTGTCATTTTCATTTCGCTCTGGGGGTCCTGAGTCAGTTGAAAGGCTATTTTGGGGGTCCAGCCTGAAAAGTTTGGGAACCCCTGATCTATTACACCTTATTTGATGTATTTTGGACATTTTAAATTGCAAACTCTAAAACAACTTAAAGTGCCTATGACAGGTTATACTACTCATGTAACTAAAATACAGCTAAGATCAATATATTCAAAGATTTGCTAAAAATAATTATACATTTTGTCATTTTTAGCTGTTTTTTTTAGTTTTGTAACATCACTTCCTGGTTGTAAATGATGACATCACACTAGGAAATTACTTTGTACACTGAGGTAAAACTCCGCTAATCACAGATTTTTTTTGTCCGACAAATCAAAATACACGTGAACACTTTTATTTTGTTGAATTCATGTTTTAAGGGGAATTAATAAGTTGTTTATTTTGGGTAAATTATGCAAAACCTTTGAATGGAGTGAGTTTCCCTGGTGTGATGTCATCAGTTTTTTACTTCCTGTAGTTTCAAACTGATTTTTCAACTTTTCTCCTCCAACTAGAGCTTGACTGGTGTAAAGCAGTCATTTTTATGCACAATACGTATTAATACACCAAATAAAATCAAAATTAGAAAATTGTTAAAAACCTTTCATACGCACTTTAATAAAAGTCCACTGATGTACACAAAATGAAAAAAATGTTATAGTTCAACTAGTTATAGTTCAATATGAAAAAGTAAATGAAAAAAACATAAAATGTCTCTCTTGAAGGTATCAGCCTGTGTTTGGTTGTAGATTAGTGGAAATATGGCACTTAAAAGTTAAAGAGCTGTGTTTTTAAATGTACAATCCCACGTAAACACAAGTACAAAACACATTTAACCCTGAAGAGTGCGTTACCTGCATGGGGATGGGTATATGCAGCGGCGTCATGTTCCTCCTTGACGCCGGGGCAGACTTGGGCCTGTACCTCCTCACCCTCTGCGCCTGCGTCTCCGCCCTGTGCCTCCCCGCTTCCTCCTCGCCCGCCGCCCTCCCGCCCCCGCCTTTCCCCTCCCCCGTTTCCGCGTAAAACTGCTTCCCCGCCCCCTCCGCCGCGTCCCCCTTGATTGACCCCGGCCCGGGCCCCGTGGGCGACGTGGGCGGCGTTCCCGTGGTTATGGTAGAGTCGGAGGCGGAGCTGTTCTGCTGTCGGTGCTTGAACCTGAACGAGTCGCTCCTGGTCGGCGGCGTGGGCGGAGTCTCTGCGACGGAGCTCTGCGGCGAGTGTTTTGGCGCGTGCGACAGGGAAAGGTAGTCCAGTTTGGGAACGGCGTCGGGGCGTCTGAAAGCGGCGATGTCGAAGATGGATTTTCTCTGTTTGGGTTTTTTGAAAATGGAAAGGTGCGTGCACTCGGGGATGGACGCGCCGACCATGACTTTGGGCCACGTTCCTCCGCTCGGTTGAGATGAATTTCCCCGATCGTTGTTGTTCGCTTGGGGAGGCGAAAAGTCTGTCGAAACCGGGGTGAAACTGGGCATCGGTCGGTGTGGGACGTCCTGTCGTCTGTAGCAGTAGTCCGGACCAGGTTCTGAAGGGCTGTGGGGCGAAACGGGCGCGACTTGGTGCGACAGCGAGCGCGAGTGTAAACTGCTGGAGTACGAGGTGTTGCTGTGGCTGCTGTCCTGTTCGCAGTTGCAGCCGTCGCTCTGGTTGGGGCAGTTCGATTTGTGTTTGGAGCTGCGGCAGTTCCGGGAGTGGACTTCGCACGGCTGGACACGAGGAGCAGACTTTTCAGATTCCCGGACGCTTTCGAATAATAGACTTTGGCCTGAGCAGCTCTGCGGAAAAATCTGAAAAAGAAGAAAGAAAAATGTACAAATGGCACTTGAGATACATTTTCTTTTACAAAAGCAGTGTCAACGGTATTTATGTTTTTAGTTCTGATTCATTCTAGTGCGAGAGTCCTATTGTAATTGTAAAATTTCGAGGAAAAACGCAAAATTCAACCAGTAAACACTGACCAAAATGAAAGCATTTGGTATAAAAAATTTGAGCTTTGTGAGCTCAAATATTGAGCGAAGACCCTGCTAAAAATATTGAAAGACGGCTGAAAAACAACGAACAAGAGTCTAATCTTTAGGGCTGTAGTCGACCAAAGAAACTCTTGGTCGACTAGAGACATGTCCTATCGACCGATTAGTCCAGTGGTTCTTAAACTATACAATACAATACAATAGTGTTAAACAAGGCTTGACACCCTTCAAATGCAGTGGTAAATGTAGATTTCTATTTGTTGGCCAATCAAAGTCATTTTTCTAGGTCTATATTCTTAAAATAAAATCAAACATTAGATATAAGGCTAATGTATCACTTTGTGTCACCTATCTTTTGTGTTTGGGGGTCGCGAATGTGAACTATTGTTATTTTGGGGGTCGCAACTGAAAAAGTTTGAGAACCACTGGATTAGTCGACTAAACGGCACCATCTCCATGTATCTGAACCAAACTGCACTCAAAAGACAAGAACTGAGATGGAATTCATGCAAAAATAACAGTTTGTGTAGAAAAGCACTAGTAAACGATGTATTTACATGTTAGAGATGGACAAGTCAGATTAAACTCATGATTCATTCAAAAATCTTCAGCTAACTCATTCCTTTCGCTGTTGTCCCGTATAATCCTTTTAATCTAAAGAAAATAATCAGTCAACTACTAAAAATGTTGGTCGACTAAAACTCCATCGACGGATTAATGATGACGACTAACAGACTGCAGCTCTTCTAATCTTGTCACAAAGTTCTGTTTTTACAAGATGCTCTTTAGTGGAAAATACAAAATGAACTACTTGACAACAAAAAAGTTGGGTTCTGCAGCTTTAACTGGAAGCATGAGAGCATTTATTCAAGATTTAAGTTGAACATTTTCCAAACTAAACCAAATCATTCCTCAAGTGTTGCAGGGATTGGTTTAAGCCATTTTCTTGTTCTTGTCCTTATTTAAAACTACTGTAGGTCATGGTTTAGTTGTAGTTTAGTCCTGACTTTAATGACAGTGCGGAGAAAAGCATAAGAATCACAACACAAACCTAATCTAAAAATATAATGTTTTGCCTCATTTATTTGACAAAGACCTCAGTTAAATATAAGAATAATTACGTGGATAATTCAATGGATAATCTTTGTATTGCTGTTACATTACAACTTTCTTCAGTCTTTATTGTCAAAAATGGGGCAGCAACTAACGATTATTTGGCAAATTAATTAATGTAGCAAGTATTCTTTCAATTAATCGACGCAAAAGTCACGTCATGAAAAGATTTTTTACTAAATTTGACCCAGATGAAGCTGATTTGAAGCCATTTGAGGATCTTGGAGAATATTTATGGACAAAAGAGAAATTTCATCGAATACACAAAATGTACACATTTTCTGCGTCATTTTCACGCAATTGCTGCATAATTTGAATCATAAAACTTATTTTCTCAGCTCATGGCAGGTTTAGAACCCGTGTTTAAACCAGTATACATGTAAAATTAATTACAACAATCGATTAGTTGTGATTAATCGATTAAATTGAGTCCGAAAATGACCAAAGAGCAAATACTAAATACAGGACTTGAGCCAATACTAAAAACGCAGAGTTTTCAATTATTCTGACAATAGTTTAAGTGTTAATTTTACCTTAACAAGCGACACACTGAGAGCATCGCGACAGTTCCTCAACAGAGCTTCACACTCGGACAGAGACTTGTTATCCAGCGTTATCCCATTTATCTGTGAAAATATTGACAGAACAAACCCAGAAAATATTGAGTAAATTATTGTTAAATTATAATACTTGTCTTTTTTCATAACAGTCATTTTATGTCTGATAAAAAGAAACAAAAAAATAACTTATAAATAAATCAAATTAAATAAATAAAAGCTTAAAAGAAAGAAAATGTTGAATTCTGAAAAGTTGTAATTCTACTTTTGAACACAAGAGGGCACAACATAACTTTAGAATAAAATGTAAGCATGCACAAAGGAAATTTTTTAATTCTTTTTTTAGGCGTTACTCACAGCTAAGAGTCTGTCCCCGACGGTCAGAGCTCCTTCTCTGGCTGCTGGGCTCCCAGGGGCCAAAGCAGCCACAAACACTCCACTTTCTAAACCAATTCCACTTTCTGAAAAACACGAACAGAAGACAGTGAGAATGTGCAAATAACAACCAGTTTTAGTAGAAAAGCCCAGAGATTTTGACTGAAATGGAAAGCACAAAGCTAAAACAATCAAAATATATTTAAAACACTTTTGAACCTGAAATGTAACTATAGTTTAGTGAACTGTGAAGCCCAAAGGCTGTATGTGACCCATAACAAGCAAAAAATACATGTATTGGTCAGAATTTAATATTTTGTAATTCAGTGGAATGTGAAAATGATTTGTAGTAACAACTATTGAAATGTCTTGAATGGGCATAACAGCTGAGTGAGAAAAATATAAGAAAAGCCAAATGCAAACTTTAAAAAACAATTGAACAGTGTGAAGATAATATGGTTCGTATGGAAAATGAATGTATGAATTGTATTTTATTTACATTAAGGGAAAACTGTAAAAAGAAAAAAAGAAAATAAAAGTGACAGAAACACAACTACAAGTGACAAAAAGTGACTGACACGCAACTAAACGCAACTAAAAGCGTCAAAAATATGACTAAAAGTGACTACAAGTGACAAAAGCACGACTTAAAGTGACAGACATGTGACTAAAACTGACTGAAAGTAACAGACATGTGACTAAAAGTGACAAAAACGCAACTAAAAGCGCCAAGAACGTGACCAGAAGTGACATAAATGCGACTAAAAGTGTTTTTCTTTATGAAATCAAACTTTCTGAATGAAAATGTAACATCATTGCCAGATAAAAAGAACTTTACATGTGCTTTGACAGACAATTTTCACGATTCTTATGCTTTCGTTTTTACATTATATAGTGACCTGAATAATGACAATCAGCGATTACAGTGAGACACTACACTTTTAATTTTTTTGTTTTTTGGTCAGTTTTCTCTCTCAACATATCGACTTTCATGTGGAAACAACAAACTTGTCCAATCTGCTCCTAAATATGTTTTATTCTTTCATTGAATCCAGTTCATCCATAGATTTCTCTGGGACATTGTAACTTCAAAGGTTGTTTTCTTAAAATGCATTTTTGTCCCTCGAGACATAAAGATCAGCCTTAAAGTAGATCCTACACCAAACTGTACAATCTGGACTCAACAAGATTTAGACCAAACGAACAGAAGGATCTAACTCTAAGTCTGATTTATTCAAGTTTTCAGTTTTAACAAATTAGGCAAAATTTGAATTCTTAGACCCAATTTCAGTCAGATCTAGTTTACTCAAAAAATAAATAAGACATCCAAAGTACTTGCGGTACATCATTTTGTAACCAATATATGTACAAAATGAACTAAAAATGTTAATCTGCTTCTGTACGTTTAGTTTTTCAGATTTATATGTCCCAAATATGTGCAATTTTAGTTTGGTGTTTTTTTTAACACATAAAATGCCTTATTTCTACATGAAAACATGACACAATGAAAAACTTGTAATACATTTTTTTCCCCTTAAATTTATGCAAGTAAACCACAAGAGAAGTTTCAAATTCATGTCTTTAAATTTAAGATTTTATCTTCTTCACCTGCAGCGTCTCACCTTAAAGTCTACATGAAGGTTCTTATGATTTTGTAATTATGACTTAGTTTAGTGGGAGGGCACCTGTGGAAAATATTTAATATAGCTTTGCATTTGAGAAGTTGCAGTTTGGGAAAAAACTTTGAAAAATAAAAGTTTAAAATTACCAGAAGTAGAGCTAAATTCTAAAACAGAATTCCTCCACTTGTGTCATCGAACAGCGACGCATCATTGAAAATACAGAGACTTTTGACAGTTTAAATGGTCATTCAACAAAATAAAGGTGTTATCTGGTATTGTTTATTGTCAAATCATAATTATTGTGTAATTTATATGGATTTTGGCCCTTGTTTTCCAAATGGTTGCTAGGTAACAGTTGTAGAATTACCTCTAACTATGTCATATTTGCTGCCCATGTCCAACCAGGAAGTGACATTATAAACTTTACAAAAACTGTCAAACTGAGGACAAACAGGAAAAATGTTTAGTAAAATCTTAAATCATGTTCGCTACGTTTTAGTGAAATGTGTCGTCGACCTGTCACGTAGACTTTAACTGGACAATCTCGTTAACGCCGACTCAATCCCACCTTTGCTTCCGGCGAGGTTGATCTGGACGGGTGTAATGACGCGCCCTCCCAGCGACTTCCTCCGGCGCACGACCATGTTCAGGACGCCCTCTCCGCTCAGCACCGCCTTGATCACCTGCTTCCTGTCCTTGTTGGTCAGGTCCACGTCGTTCACTTTCAGCAGCCAGTCGTTCACTCTGCGGAAGGAAAACGACGTGACAAAGTGCGAAGAAAAAAGTTTGATCATTGCACTGGCGATTCTGTACCTCAGTCTTCCTTCCGCGATACTTCCTTTGTCCACTTTGCTCACGAAAACGCCGCAGTCGCCCGGTAAATACGGATCGTTCACGCCCTCTGCGATGTCGAAGCCGAGCGCCTTCAAGTCCATGTCCTGGGAAAAAAAATGTAAGTTACACTAGGTCTGGGTGATAAAAATGGAATGTTGAGCTGGTCCCTGTGACAATCTGCTATTTTTATGACATCGTGGTATTGTGATTCACTGTTTGTGTCTTTAATGCAGCTGTCTGTTCAAACACACTTTTTCTCCTGTTGTTTAGCCTCTGAAGCCTCTGAGCAGATGACTTTATTTACCTCTTAAAGACCAGAGCTGCACAATTAAACCAAATCAACACAAAATCACAATTTTAATGGATGCAATTGGCAAATCACAAAGGCTAGTTTTATGTCTTGCTTTGATTTGAATAAAAACTGCCAACACTGTAGTTTGGATTTGTACAAACATGTTCTGAAACAAGAGACAAAAGCTCGACCAAAAGTGATAAAAAATGCATTCAAAAGAGACAAAAACACTACACAATGCGCCAAAATGTGACTAATAGCGACAAAAACATGTTTAAATACGACAAACACAGCTGAACGTGACAGAAACGTGACTAAAAGCGACAAAATTGTGTTTAAAATGTGAATTAGAACAGAATCCTATCATTAAAACATAAATCGCAAATCTAATCACAATCGCACTGGTCAGAGAAATCACAATTACATAATTTTTTGTAAATATATTAAAGCTCTATTAAAAAGGCAATAGAAATCATGATCTGGACCCAAGAAAATCGTGATAATATTTTGCCATATCGCCCAGCCCTAGTTTATTCTGAAATAATTTAAAAGTTACAAAAAATACAAGACTTTTTAAAGGCCTTAAATCAAACTTTATTTATTTTTGGACTTTTTAAAGCCCCAAGGATGCCCTGAACTAAAATTGTTATGTCGACGCGTCTAAACTGCAGAGCTCAGTGTCAAAGGAGAATATTTGTCCCGTGATTGTTGCCAAATAAATATATGAAGTTTAAAAACACGTCTCTAATATCTGGCTCTTACTCTCTGCTTCTCCAGCTCCACCACTTCTGTTTCCCACTCGATGGAGTCGGTGTCGATGGCCGAGTCGTGAGAGCTGTGAGCCATGAGCTGATGAAACCTGGCCTCCTTCTCCAGCTGGCTCTCCATCTTTTCCCTAAAACAACAATATAAAAGTCTAATTAAACAAAAAAGGTACAAACATTTATTTTTGCCAGTTTTCCAGAGATGAAAAGCCTTATTCAGGGTTCGTACACCTTTTCAAAGATGAAATTCAAGCACTTTTCAAGCACTTTCAAGGTAGATTTGTACGCGTTTTCCAGGACAAACTTGCAAATGTAATGTGTATGTATGTTTTTTGTTTTTTTTTAATCAACAAAATAATGTGATATGTTTCTCTCCCAATATGAACTTTGAGAATGTGATTTTTTTTCTCCAGGTTTGGAAATTTTGGGTAAATCAGAAGTCATTTTCTGTCATTTAGAGTATTTTAGAAAGTAGCACAAACTAGTAAGCAATTAAATAATATAGATAGTTGATACGCAATTTTAGGAAACTTAAAAACTACAAGCTGAAGACTCTATACTGTCAAAATGCGTAGGATAGTCTAATTTAAATTTCAAGCATTTTCAAGCACTTTTTCCAAAATTCAAGCACTTTCCCCAACCTTGAAAACAGCGTGGTAAAATCTAAGCGTTTTCAAGAATTTCAAGCACTTGTGCGAACCTTGTTTATTGTGTCTGGGACATAAAACTCCTGCGATGAAACAACTGTTGGATACTTTTGGAATATACAGTACTTTTAGCAGCAGGAAAAAAACTATTAGAAAAAATAAAATGAAACAGAATTAAATAATTGACATTTATAAAGTGGAGAAAAAAAATACTTTAGCGGTTATTTTGAAAAAGGACTAATGGAATATTTTAGAGCTGCAACTAACAATTTTGATAATCAATGACACGTTGATTAATGAGATTTTATTCAATTTGACCCAGATGAAGCTGAAGTGAAGCCGTTTGATAACCTGTTGAGTACATTTATGGACAAAAGAGTGTTTTTGTCTTCAAATACGCTAGATTTACACATTATTTGCATAATTTTCAAGCAAATATGGGTCAATTTGAGTCATAAAACATCTTTTCTCGGCTCATGACATGCTTTGGGATCTATGTGTAGTCCAGATAACAATTGTTTTACCTAAATTAGTTAATTATTTTGTTTTATATGCATTTGCTCATTTTCCGTATTATTTTTTATTTAAAAACACACAAAACACTAAACAGCACCAGAGAGCAGAAAACAAATCAAAAATTAAAATAAAGACGGCACCAAACATTCAATGAAACAAAAAAAAAAAACAAAATTACCATAAAACTCAATTTAGTCCAAAGTCTATCAAATTGGTCCATTTACAGATAAGAAAACAGATTTTTATTTTCTATTTTTTGAACGTCAGTCACAATCACAGCCCAGTTATTTTGATTCATTTTCAAAAATAGCAAAGATGTATAAATGTGGAAAAAAGCAAAACGAAAAACAAAACAAAAAGCTTTAAGGTAACTGTCAATAAACAAAACAAAAATATATTTATAACCAGAAAATCAGAGATTAATTATCATAAATCATTATTCATCTTTATAAACCATTATTAATGCATTGTTTTTCTGTTCATCAGTCGCATAAATATATCTAGTAGTTAATCATGTTTCGTTTTGTTTTTTTTTGTGTAGAATTGTAATATGATTATTTAAATTGTGAGTGTCAGTAACACAGTTTGTCCACTAGATGGCACAAAACATCAGCCATTAATCCAAGCGTGTTCAAGTTTGAAGAGCAAAGAAAACACAATTGTTAAAGTAAACTGTCACAATTCTGGTTAAATTCAGATTCAATGTCAGTATTTATTTGTTAAATTGTTAATTACTTGATCTCTTTGAGTTCTCTGGCTGCGTCGTTCTTCTGTTTCCTCGTGTCGTCCAGGTTTCTCAAAGCGTCGGCCAAATCGCTCACGGCTCGGTCCCTTTCCCTCCTCAGGTTATCGCACAGTGTCCTGAAAAAACAACAACAACATAAACAAACAACATAAACTACAACAACATAAACTACAACAACATAAACTACAACAACAGCTTACTCACACAAGCAGAGGAGCCGGATATAAAACCTACACAAGCGCAACTTTCAACTTTATTTTGCCAAAGGCCAGATTCTTCTCATGGTTTTGTCCTCGGGGTCAGAAACTAGGGCTAAACCAGGTCTGAACTAGGACCTAACCCAGGACTAACCCAGGACTAACCCTGGACTAACCCTGGACTAACCCTGGACTAACTCTGGACTAACCCTGGACTAACCCAGGACTAACCCAGGACTAACCCAGGACTAACCCAGGACTAACACAGGACCAAACCAAGTCCAAACTAGGTCCAAACCAAGACTAAACCAAGACCAAACCAGGTCAACACCAGGTCTAACCCAGGACTAAACCAGGACTAACACAGGACCAAACCAGGACCAAACTAGGTCCAAACCAGGACCAAACCAGGACTAAACCAAGACCAAACCAGGTCAACACCAGGACTAACCCAGGACTAAACCAGGACTAACACAGGACCAAACCAAGTCCAAACTAGGTCCAAACCAGGACCAAACCAGGTCAACACCAGGTCTAAACCAGGACTAACCCAGGTCTAACCCAGGTCTAACCCAGGTCTAACCCAGGTCTAACCCAGGTCTAACCCAGGACTAAACCAAGACCAAACCAGGACTAAACCAAGACCAAACCAGGACTAACCCAAGACCAAACCAGGACCAAACCAAGTCCAAACTAGGTCCAAACCAAGACTAAACCAGGTCAACACCAGGTCTTAACCAGGACTAACCCAGGACCAAACCAGGTCTAACCCAGATCTAACCCAGGACTAAACCAGGACTAAACCAGGACCAAACCAGGACTAACCCAGGACTAACCCAGGACCAAACCAGGTCAACACCAGGTCTAAACCAGGACTAACCCAGGACTAACCCAGGTCTAACCCAGGACTAACCCAGGACTAACCCAGGACTAACCCAGGACCAAACCAGGTCTAAACCAGGACTAACCCAGGACCAAACCAGGACTAAACCAGGACTAACCCAGGACTAAACCAGGACTAAACCAGGACTAACCCAGGACTAACCCAGGACTAACCCAGGACTAAACCAGGACCAAACCAGGACTAAACCAGGACCAAACCAGGTCAACACCAGGTCTAAACCAGGACTAACCCAGGACTAACCCAGGTCTAACCCAGGTCTAACCCAGGACTAACCCAGGTCTAACCCAGGACTAACCCAGGACTAAACCAGGACCAAACCAGGACCAAACCAGGTCAACACCAGGTCTAAACCAGGTCTAAACCAGGACTAACCCAGGACTAACCCAGGACCAAACCAGGACTAAACCAGGACCAAACCAGGACCAAACCAGGTCAACACCAGGTCTAAACCAGGACCAAACCAGGACTAAACCAAGACCAAACCAGGTCAACACCAGGACTAAACCAGGTCTAAACCAGGTCTAAACCAGGTCTAAACCAGGTCTAAACCGGGACCAAACAATCACTAAACCAGAACCAAACCAAGTCCAAACCAAGACTAAACCAAGACTAAACCAGGTCTACACCAGGACTAAAGCAGATCTAAAGCAGGTCTAAACCAGATCTAAACCAATAATAAGTATTTCTATATTTTGGCAGATGGGTTGAGGGCCGGATCATGTCCCCGGGCCGGACGTTGAACGGCCCTGGTGTAGAGGCGAGCCACTAACAGTCAGAGTGAATGTTTTACACAGATTTATTTCTTAGCAATAACAGTGAAACATTCAAGTCAAAGCACCACCATCTCTAACACAAGTCTTTATTCATCCGCGGGGTCATGTTTACCGTATGCTCTCCCGCTCGGCCACGATCTTGTCTCGCTCCTGAAAAGCCCAGTCGCGTCTGCACTTGGCGACTTCGGCCTCCTGCAGCGCGTCCTTCAGCTCCTGAGAGATCGCCTCGTACTGTTTCCTCAACATCTCGATCTCTTTGTTCGCACGCTCCATGTCCAGAGTCGCAGAGTCCTGTTTCTGAAGACAGAGAAGTGAACAGTGTTGGTGAAAATATGATTACGATTTTAAAAAGGTGGGTATTATGTTACAATTTAGGTCAGAGGGGGGGGGCAAACTAAGGCCCGGGCCCGCAAAGCATTTAATAGTATTTTTATGAGTTAGATAATAGCTAGATGGCGTCCTTTCCCCATTCTTTTTCGTCAAAATAACTACTATAACTGATGCGTGGCGATTCCAACAGAGGGCGCTGTCCAAAGACAATGGCCTTTGCTGAAAGACCAATCACCAAGTCCTGTCTTTTAACAAATAATAACCAGTGATTAAAGGAGACGTTCATATCTGTTCGAGTTTTGCGCGTCTTTAACAGAGGGACATTTCCCAAAGCTCCAGGACGTGGCACAAAAGACGCTTGTGTTGTTGGCTCCACCTGTGTTTGTGAGCAAATATTCAGCTGATGAACTTAAACAAAGAACGCCACAGATCCTGAGGAGAGACGGACACTTAAGATCAGTTTTGAGAATAGCCACCACTAGAATAACACCAGATGTTGATGCTTTGGCTAAAAAGAGTGACCAACGGCACTGTTCCCACTAAAATAAATAAAAGGTAATGATTTTCGATATTTTGTTTTACTTTTCTGTGTATTTTAGGCATTAAGTCTCTGTGTAACAGTATGTGTGTGATATACTGTAGTCAACAACATCCAAACTGTAAACCAGGTATGTCCAAACTCAGGCCCGGGGGCCAAATGCGGCCCTCAGACCAGTTTTTCTTGGCCCTCAGGCTTCCTGGTGAACTGGCCCACATTGTCCTGATAAGTACTATTTACAGCACATTTCAGATTTTCTACAATTCTAATCTAAATAACTAACATTTTGGTGCAATACAGACCTGATATTAAGGCACTGAGACTGAATGTAGATGTGGTGGAGCTTAAAACATCAGATAAATGCAGCTTTTTTAACGTTTCATGATTGATTTGTGGCCCTCCGCTTGGTCCATATTTCAATATGTGGCCCTCGATGGAAAAAGTTTGGACACCCCTGATGTAAATGGTCCGGCCCCTGGTCCGTTGTTTTGAAGATATGCAAAATTTGAATAGTATCGCATACATGACAAACATGACCAACCAGGAAGTGACGAGGCCAAAATCCATATAAATTACACAACGGTTATGACTTGACAAATGATTATACCAGATAACAACTTTTGTTTGTTGGATTACCGTTTAGACCAGGGGTGTCCAAACTTTTTCCATCGAGGGCCGCATATTGAAATATAGGCCAAGCGGAGGACCACAAATCGATTGTAAAATGTTTAAAAAAGCTGCATTTATCTGATGTTTTAAGCACCACCACATCTACATTCAGTCTCAGTGCCTTAATATCAGGTCTGTATTGCACCAAAATGTTAGTTATTTAGGTTAGAATTGTAGAAAATCTGAAATGTGCTGTAAATAGTACTTATCAGGACAATGTGGGCCAGTTCACCAGGAAGACTAAGGGCCAAGAAAAATTGGTCTGAGGGCCGCATTTGGCCCCTGGGCCTGAGTTTGGACATGCCTGGACCAGGACCAAACCAGGTCAAAACCAGGTCTAACCCAGGACCAAACCAGGACTAAACCAAGACCAAACCAGGTCAACACCAAGTCTAACCCAGGACTAACCCAGGACTAAACCAGGACTAAACCAGGACTAAACCAGGACCAAACCAAGTCCAAACTAGGTCCAAACCAAGACTAAACCAAGACCAAACCAGGTCAACACCAGGTCTAAACCAGGACTAACCCAGGACTAAACCAGGACTAACCCAGGACTAAACCAGGACTAACCCAGGACTAACCCAGGACCAACCCAGGACTAACCCAGGACCAAACCAAGTCCAAACTAGGTCCAAACCAAGACTAAACAAAGACCAAACCAGGTCAACACCAGGTCTAAACTAGGACCAAACCATCACTAAACCAGAACCAAACCAGTCCGGGCCTGAGTTTGGACATGCCTGGTTTAAAGTGTCAAAAAGTTGTGTCAGTTGTGTGTAAATTGTCTATATTTTCAGTAGCACCAGTAGCAGCATCAGAGGGATTTAAGACCTCAGCACTACTTCCTGCATTTCTAAACTTCTATTTTTCAAAATTTCTTCACAAACTGCAACTTCACAGATGTAAAACTATAACAAATAATTGCCACAGTTGCTTTTCCACCAAACTAAGTCATGATTCGAACATTTTGAGAACATTTTGTCATGTAGACTTTAAGGATTTCAAGCACTCCTCGTTTTAATCATTGAAAAAGATACTTCAGGCTTCCCCATCTTAAGAACTCGTTATTTAAAATGCAACTTCTCCATAAATAAACTCATTATACTTACAAAGACGCTCTGATTCAGGGTTGTGGGTCAAACGCATTGAAAACTCCCACATCAAGGCCTTCCGCTTAATTTGAGTCTCTGTGTTTTAGTTCAGCAAAATCATTCATTACCGCTCCTTTTAAGGCCGGCCGTCTAATTATCTTTTTTGGATACGCTGCGATTTTTTGCGCACATCAAAGTCCAAAAAGCCCATTTGACTGAGACTGGAAGTAATTCCCTAATGCAGCGTTATATATAGACTTTTAGGGCAATTAATCTGGCAAAGTGCGCTTGATAAAAACGTGAGTAAAATCAATGAGTGGACCGACGCCAGATGCTGAAAATAACTGTACGTGATGGGATGAAGGGATTATGGTCGTAGTAGGAATAAATCAAGTTTTGAATTTGTAAATCTGGTCTGTTTGGGTGCGGAGTAATACTGACAGAGCAGCTGGTGTCGTGGTTTTCAATAAAAATAAATCATTTCATAATATTACGCTTTGAAGATCGTCGTAGTCCTGGTTTGTGGTGATTACTGCACCAGGGGAGTCTGTTTTGTAGCTGAACTAAATCCCAAAAACAGTAAAGGTTTTCTTAAAGTGTTGGACGACTCATTTGACAAAAATACAGTTAAGATCAATATATTACAAATTTTGTTAAAATACGTAACAACTTTTAAGTACGGTTTCACAATTTTTTTGTTTTTTGTTTTACTTCCTGGTTGTAAATGATGACGTCACACTAGGAAATTACCATAGCAACCATCCTGTACACGGGGCCAAAACTCATTCAATGTCACAGATTTTTATATTTTACAACTAAAAATACATGTGAACGCTTTTATTTTGTTGAATCGATGTTTAAAGGATCAAAAAAAGTCCTTTCTTTTGTGTAAATTATGCTTAAACTTAGTATGATGTCAGTTTGTTGTCTGTTTACTTCCTGTAATTTTCAACATATTTGTCCACTTTTCTCCACAAATGGGCGCTTCATTGGTGCAAAACTAAAATGTTTATGTACAACTGGTATGAATACACCAAATAAAGTCAAAATTAGAAAATCATGAAAACCTGTCATACGCACTTTAAAGAGTCAAATCTGAATTATACCATTTCTTCATGCGGCCGATGTCAGCAATTTCCAAAAGGACATTTAGCAAACAAGAAACTATTGTCGTTTCAGTTTATCTACATTTATTTCATTTCTTTGTGTCTCTGTGCTTCATGTAATGTATTGGGTTTGGATAATGTTAGATGCATTACGCCCTGGAAATCTAATATTTTGGGTCTCGAGGAGGAAACGGCTGATGATAACAGGTGGTAGCTTTCTTTGGCTAAATCTGTCGGCTAGTTATAGGTTATAGTTATAATCACTTGAAACAGTGGTTTATCAAAGGTTCATGAGAAATTATTATTTTCTGTTTATGTCTGCTTTTCGCCGTCTTGTTCAATCGTCTTGCTAAAAGTAGATTCAAAGAGAGCCAGACCGCCTTGCAAGGTGGTACTTCAAGGTCCACTTTGGATTGCTTAAACAGGTACAATTCATTTAAGACAATGAAGACAATGGAGACACTTTCAGAACGTAATGCTCTAAAGTGAACCAATGGACACATAGCACATGGTTTAAAGCTACAAAAACAGTTCTAACTTTGTTCCATCACCAAAAACATACCTGGAGTTGTGTTTAGCTTCATTCACGAGTTTGATTAATCTTTTTACGACCTCTCAAATCTGAGCCTCAGAAAACACCCCATTTCAAATGTTCTAGTTTTATGACAACATAGGAGCTATAAGATTTTTTGTGCTGATTTTAAGTCCATAAATCATCACCAGCCTCATTTTGAACATTTCTGCCATCAAATCACACTCATCACAAATGCATGCTTACATTAGCATGTCAGTGGCATGCTAGGTTTGTTAATCTCCACTTTATAATTCCCTCTGCTGCCAGCAGATGGCGAGCCAAAACTTGATGAGGGAATGCTTTAATGTGTAGAAAATCATGTATGTTTTTGTGACGGAGTAGCTCCGTCAGGAAGCGCGGGGAGACCACATACACATTCACCTGCACCGGCGTTTCCCTTACCTGCCCGTTTGCGTGTCTGGTTTCCTCCGTAGTCATCGCGGCAGTCATGGGTGCACACTTGATTGCTGCCCAACCATTTCTCTCGCCATAACCTTTCTTCCCCATGCGCACATGTTCGCCATTCATTATCCCTCACTATTCATCGTCTCCTCCGCATTTCGGTCAGCCAACCCGAGCGCCGCGGACTTCCGCATTATATTGCGTCACTGTAGGGCGCGCATGCGTGACGGCTCGAGTGAAGTCATGTGACTTGCTGTTTAGATGAAAGTTATTTATTTTTCTTTATTAGGTTCCAAATACTACCATTGTTGTTATATTTTTTGCTTATGGTTATATTTGTGATTTCTAAAATTAATTGTAAAGGATAAATGTTTCTATTAGTAGAGAAATGTAATTTTTTGTTGTTAATTGGTTTGGGGGAGGAGCTTCCCATTATAAAAAGGACCCCCCCATCGCCACAGAGGCAGTGTGTGTGTAGAGGAGAGAGCTGTGTGCATCGCAGGTACCTGCTCCAGAGCCATCCAGAGGACTGCTTATGTTTTGCTGCTACTCACTGTAAATATTCTCACTGTTTTTGGTCACTATTTTTGCACTGGGAATAAATTCACAAACACTAATTTTTTTGACTACGCCATATCATTTCATTGTCCGCAAAAGAACCCACGACAGTTTTCACTGTTTACATTAATGTAAGTTCTAAAACATGAGAGGCGTAAAATAGTCAAGTGCACGTTTAAAGGCCAGTATAATACAAATATAAATGAGGCATATGATGTGTCCCTTAAGTTGTGACGAGTCGTGCGAGTACCTGTCTGGCCTGGTAGTACTCGCGCAGCAGCTGGTCCCTCTGGATTATGGCCTCGGTCCTCTCTTTTCGGGCCACGTCTCGCTCTTCTCTCACGGTCTCGATGTCTTTGCAGGCCTGGCTCAGCTCCTTCTGCGCCTCCGCTTTATCCTTCACCTCGTGACAGTATTTCTCCAGGAGCTCGTTCTTCTCGCAGATCGCACGGTCCCGGTCCACCAGCGCCGACGACAACTCCTGAATCAGAGACACAAAACGGGGATCGGAACGGCGTCTGACAGCCAGATATTATATTATATTATAGACCACCATCTAGATTTTTTGCTCTATTTTTTATTTCATCGCTATGAAACTTTCAAGGGTGGTCCAAGACATCGCCTTACAATCTATGCAAATGTTTTAAATAAGATACTTTTTTTTCCTGCTCTTTGACCAAATGTGCATTGCCCAAATGAAGAGAGCACGAGGGTTAAATCGTCACTAAACTCGTTCAGAGCATTTCTGCCTCTAAACACAATAACTGCTGCAGCAAATCCACACAATGACGTCTTTTCAGTGCCAACTTCACTAGATTGTATATAGCTCTGGCGCCATCTGCTGGCTGGATGCACTCAGTGTCATTTCATAGAGACTGATAACACAGGTCATAGAATGAAACTTTTTTTTGTTTTAAAACACAAATTTAAGGCACTCAAGAGCACGTTTAAAGGCTAACAGCAATATGAAAAATTCAAAATATCTTTCCTTTAACATGTTTAGCTCCTCTCCATATCTGCGCCAGAAAAGCCATAGTTACCACTCTGAATATTCTGAATACTCTAAGTCAGTGTTTCTCAAACTGTTCTTCTGGTGGTACGTGGACGCCTCTTCAATTGAAATGTTTACTTCATTTTGAGTACATTTTATTCACATTTTTTGCTCTCTCTTTAGCACATTTCTAGTTAAAACTACTGTGGAAACGGTGCATTCCCATTTAAGACCTGGTTTATCCCTAATTTAGACCTGAAATAGTCCTGTTATAGCCACAGTTTAGATTTGGTGGTACTCAGAAAGCCAAATCTTTGGGATAAAGAGTTTGAGAACCACTGCTCTAAGTCCAGATGTAAACAGGAATACGAGCGTCCTGGTGTCTCTGAGCGTAAATACACACCATAGTCACAACACTGTCAGAACCAGGGTACGGCTCAGTAATCGGGTCATTCTTGCGCCTGTAAACCCTCTCCTGCACCTGTCTGAGCGCCTCCATCTCCTCGTTGGCCACGCGTCTCTCTGAGGAGCTGTTCTTGAGTTTGGCCTGCGCCGCCTCCAGCCCGGTCTGCAGACGGTCCACCTCTTTGATGACCTGGTCCCGCTCGCTCATGATCAGCCGGTACTCGCACATCACCGAGTCCCGCTCCTCTTTGTACTTGTCGCAGTCCTTCAGGGCCTTCAGCTGCTGCGTCTTCAGGCGAGTGGTCTCCGACTGAAGGCGCTCCATCTCCCGCTGGAGCTCTTTGTACTGAGCCGCCGCCTTCGACAGCTCCTGCTGCGTGGAGTCGAACCTGGAACGAGAAACAAGAGGCACGTCAATACAAGAGTAGAGCTGCAACAATTAACAGACTACAAAAAAAATAATCCAAGTCGTACTTTAGGGCACGATTAATCTAAATCAAAATTTGAACACCCTTAGCAATTTTTGAAGTGCATTAATTTCTGCCATATGTAGTTTAAATTTGTTAAAACAAAAATGCAACAATGAGAAAAATGTATGGTGACAAAAAGCATGAAAAGCGCATCTAAAAAGCAACAAAAGCACATCTAAAAGTGTCAAAAGTGCACCTAAAAAGTGTCAAAAGTGCATCTAAAAGCGACAAAAGCGCATCTAAAAGTGGCAAAAGTGCGTCTAAATGGGTCAAAATGTAACAAAAAGCGTCAAAAACATGATTAAGTGACAAAACCTATACTAAAAGTGGCAAAAACTACCCTACAAGTGACAAAAACTATACCAAAAGAGAAAAAAATTATACTAAAAAGTGACAAAAACCGAACTAAAAGTGACAAAAAACGAACTAAAAGTGACAAAAACAGAACTAAAAGTGGCAAAAACTATACCAAAGTGGCAAAAACTACCCTACACATGACAAAAACTATACTAAAAGTAACAAAAATACAAGCGACAAAAACCGAAACTACAAGTGACAAAAACCGAACCAAAAGTGACAAAAACGCAACAGAAAGTGACAAAACTGAACCAAAAGTGACAAAACGTTTCTGAAAAAGGTCATTCTTTTATCAGTTTGTCAGTTCCTATTTGTCTTTTTGTCAATCCTCCTGGTTGCGTTTCACATGTGAACTTTGAACAGAATCCCATTATCAAAACATAAATCGCAAAACTGGTCAGAAATATCACTTTGCAAAGTTTACAACGTTACTTAGTTCCCTATTTTTATTTCCAATCAGGTCTTTCTGTAGCATTTTTACTAAACAGTACATTCTAGATCAAAGTATCTTCAAAACACAATTCACAAAATCATCTGAAATTAAGTATATTGCCCAGTATTAATCAGAATCGAAAAACAGTTCAGATTTTCAGACTGCAGTTACTAAAGGGAACTGGTGTATGACATTGAACTGAATCTTGCAACAGCTCTAGATTCCTCATCAACATATTTACACATATTTAAAGTGACAGCCTCTTCAAATCTTCCCGTTCATCATTTGGATAAGTATATTTTTAATCGGGGAGAGTGTGGAGGCAGTGAATGGTCTCGTCGTGTGCTTGCTCAGCCTAAAAGGAACCTCAAAGTGGCCTCTAAAGTCCAGCTACTCAGCCATGTAAAATGACATCAATTAATGAAGTACTTTAATTATTTAGACAGCCGCGGTGAAGCTAAAGCACGTCTTTATTTGATTCTACAATCTGTTCATGCTTAAGGTCTAACAAGGCTGGGTTTTAACATAATTTCATCAACGAAGGGCTCAGGATTTGTGAGAGAGAAGACGGACGTTTAACAAATATGAAGCGCAAACTAATTAAATAAAGAGTTGATTGTTCTAAAACCACTAGGATGAGACGTAAAGGCAGGTATCTAGAAATTAATAAAATGACACTAGAGCTGCACAATTTATCAAGCTCAAAATTGGAATGGACGCAATTTCTGAAGTGCAATAACTTCTTCCAAACAACAAAATCAGAGAGGTTTGGCAGGTCTTTCCTTCCTGCTGCTGTCAGACTTTACAATGAACACTGTTAGCCCTGAACATGTGCCATTCACCCGCTATAATCATGTGCAATACTGTAACATGTGTCATTCACCCGCTATAATCATGTGCAATACTGTAAGATGTGTCAGTCACCCGCTATAATCATGTGCAATACTGTAACATGTGTCATTCACCCGCTACAATCATGTGCAATACTGTAACATGTGTCATTCACCCGCTATAATCATGTGCAATACTGTAACATGTGTCATTCACCCGCTATAATCATGTGCAATACTGTAACATGTGTCATTCACCCGCTACAATCATGTGCAATACTGTAACATGTGTCATTCACCTGTGATAATCATGTGCAATACTGTAACATGTGTCATTCACCTGTGATAATCATGTGCAATACTGTAACATGTGCCATTCACCCGCTATAATCATGTGCAATACTGTAACATGTGTCATTCACCTGTTATAATCATGTGCAATACTGTAACGTGTGTCATTCACCTGTGATAATCATGTGCAATATAATTTAACATACTATTAATACACTTTTACCTCATAATAGTCACTTACTGTATATAACAAGACACTTAAGCCACTATTTGCCATTTTTATTTACTATTTATTCCCAGACAGCCACCTACTGTAAATAAGAGTGTGCACTTTATACTTTATATTGTATTTTTATTACCATGTTTATTTATCCTGTTTTTATTGCATGCACCTATTTCATTCATTCTTGTTCTAAACTGTGTGTTGCAACATTGGAATTTCCCCATTGTGGGACAAATAAAGGATCTCTTATCTTATCTTAAATACCCTGCTTCATTCTGCATAAAAACTTTTAACGCTGTCAAGGTTTATGCAGGTTTCTGGAAATCAAATTCAGGGCTTTTAACGCCGCATTTCAAGATTTTTAACGCCATAATCAACGTCAAAACAAGACATTTACGCTTTTATCATGTCAAAACTTCTGGTTTGTAATCATTCCATCGAGCAGCAGAATGACCAGAATATAATAAAATACTTTAAAATATTCAAAAAGCTCATTTACATGAAGTTTAAACCAGCACATGTATGTTTGAACCATGTCTTTTACCTTTTAGATGATTTGATCAAATCCATTAACATCTAGATTCAATAACTCCAGTACATCTGGGATTCAAAATAAATTTGAATGTTAAATTTAAAAGTAAAAACTACTGTCATGGACGCTCCTCTGATTGGCTGATTTTCTCTTATTTGTAATATGTTTGTAGTTATTGTTCTGATGGATAAATCTTTTGTCACAATGTGTTTAGATTTAATGCCTGTAGGGATTGAATTGAATGCTTTTTAATGCCCGGCAGAAACCTGCCTGTGACTAAAAGTGACAAAAATGCAACTAATAGTGACAAAAATATGACCAACAGTGACAAATATGAGACTAAAAATAACAAAATCACAACAGCAACAAAAACACGACTAAAAACTACAAACACACTTCTAATATTGACAAAAATACATCTATAAGTGACAAATACGTGACTAAAACAAATGCACGACACACAAATAAAAGTCACAAAACTCTGACTCACTGTGAAACAAAATTGACTAATTATTACAAAAACCTGACCAAAAGTGACAAAAATATGTTTGTGACAAAAACCTGACCAAAAGTGAAAATCCATTGTATTTCTTAATTTAATTGGAATATACAAGAGGGGATGTACATTTGTCTTTTATTGTGAAAAGAATGGGGCTAAATAAGACTTATTGTTTGTTCTACTCCTGTTCTTTATGTAGAGTGTGTAACAATATTGAGTTTTTCTCTTCATGTCCACACACTTATTACATTCATATACTGAAGAACAAATAATTAGTTCTAGTTCTCAATTTAAAACACATGGAAATCTGTCTTGCCTTTTTCTATACAACATGTAACAAAAGAACACGGACACAGACTTTAATCGGTGATTTAACTAAGCACAAATGCCTTAGATCTAATTGAATCAAGCACCTGTTTCCAAATTTAGATCAAGTTATTTGGTTGAACGGACGAGAAGGTTAAGAAACATCTACAACAGAAAGTGGAAACATCTGGAGCAACATCTGTCCCGGATTATTGTTGGTTTAATCGTATTGTGATTCTAATTAAGACGAGAACAAAGGTATTTTCCCCTCTGCATTTGCACAAATAAACAATATTTTTAATCATCTCTCAGCACTATTTAGTATTGCCGTGTATTTGACCAAAGTCACACACAAAAACATGTATATGCAGAAAAGTAAAGTACAAGTTATTAACCAAAATTACTAATATTTATATAAAAGTCATCCCCAAATCTCCAGATATTTCGCTTTATGTCCACGGTTTTATGTCCATTTTTGTGAAATGGTGGTATCGTGATTGACTGTTTGTCTCTTTAATGCAGCTGTCTGTTCAAACACACTTTTTCTCCTGTTGTTTAGCCTCTGAAGCCTCTGAGCAGATGACTTTATTTACCTCTTAAAGGCCAGAGCTGCACAATTAAACCAAATCTACACAAAATGGCAGTTTTAATGGATGCAGTTAGCAAATCACAAAGACTACAATGTTTAAAGTGCAATCATTTCTTCCACAAACAACAAAATGTCTGGCTTTGATTTGAATAAAAACTGCTAACACTGTAATTTGGATTTGTTCAAACATGTTCTGAAACAAACGACAAAAAGCGCAACCAGAAGCGATAAAAATGCGTTCAAAAGCAAAAACTCACCTACAAACATCAAACGTGAGTCAATGCACCGAAACTAAAAGCAACAAAAACGTGACTAAAAACAACAAAAATGTGACTAAAAACAACAAAGACATGAGTAAAAGTGACAAAGACGCGTTTAAATATGACAAACACAACTGAATGTGACAAAAACGTGACTAAAATCGACAAAATTGCGTTCAGAATGTGAATTTGGACAGAATCACAATTATATATTTTTCCTAAATCGTGCAGCTCTATTATTCACCTTATTCCTGAAGTTGCTGTACGCGCCGCCGTCTTGTTTCTGTTGTAGTTCACATGGAACAGACGAGCTCAACAGAAAATAAGTTCTACATGGACTAAAAAGACGTTTTCAGACTGACCAGGAAATCGTTGTGTTGTGACTTGTTGTTGCTCGTGTTCATTAAACATTTTACACAAATCAATCTACTTTATGTAACATTTTAGCGGAGAGACTTTTCCCTCGTTCATCATTAGCTTTAACGGAGTTCTCGTCAAACGGAAGTGCGTTTACAACTAAAGTGCGTTTACAACAAAAGTGCAAAAAACGGCAAAAGTGGGCGGGGCAGAATAAGGTGATTAGGAAACAGAAAAATACAAAGTGAAAGAGAACCGTGAAAAAAAATCAAAATCATGATCTGTCCACAAGAAAATCGTGATCATTTTTTGCCCAGCCCTAAAAACCACGAAGAAAACAGCGTCAAAAGTGCTTCTAAATGGGTCCAAATGTGACAAAAAGCGTCAAAAACACGATCTAGTGACAAAAACAATACTAAAAGTGGCAAAAACTAAACTAAAAGTGTGGCAAAAAACTAAACTAAAAGTAGCAAAAACTAAACCAAAAGTGACAAACAGAACTACAAGTGACAAAAACCGAACCAAAAGTGACAAAAACGCAACAGAAAGTGACAAAATTGAACCAAAAGTGACAAAACATTTCCGAAAAATGTCACTCTTATCAGTTTGTATTTCTGTCTTTTTGTCAAACCTCCTGGTTGCATTTCTGTGGCAAAAAACGGCAAAAGTGGGCGGGGCAGAATAAGGTGATTAGGAAACAGAAAAATACAAAGTGAACAAGAACCGTGAAAAAAAAAATCGAAATCATGATCTGTCCACAAGAAAATCGTGATAATTTTTTGCCCAGCCCTAAAAACCATGAAGAAAACAGGATCATGTCAAAAAGGAAAGGCATTAAAGTAACAAAAAGATCCAACAGAATACTCTCCACTTTGTCTTTTGTTCACGGACCTGCGTATGGAGGAGGAGTACTGCTGCTGGTAGTGGAAGGCGGCGTCCCGTTGCTTGAGCAGGACCTCCAGCTGCTTTTGGAGCTGGTGGTTCTCCTCCTCGGCCTGGTCCAGGCGGCTCAGGTCGGCGTTGTGGCTGGCCATGTTGTCGTTGTAGCGCTTCCTCAGGGTCTCGTAGTCCGTCTTCAGAGCCTCGAACTTGTCCACGGCGCTGTCGTAGAGCTTGGTCAGGACCTCGGAGGAGCCCTCTCTCATCACCTGCAGGACAAGACAAAGCAGGACACTTTTATGACTGGAATTGAGAGTTTTCTGATCAGTGTTGAGATTAGATTTGTGTTTTAATAATGGGATTCTGTTCAAAGTTCACATTTTAAACAACCAGAGGAATAGACAAAAAGACTGAAATATGAACTGAATTTCAAACGTTTATCACATTTTGGTCGCCATTTGTCACGTTTTTGATCAGCGTTTAGTGGCGTTTTTTGTTGCTATTTAGTGGCGTTTTTAATCACTATTTAGATGCATTTTGTGTCGCTTTTTTGTTGCTATTTAGTCACTTTTAGTTGCTTTTTTTTTGTCGTGTTTGTCGCTTTTTTGTTGCTTTTTAGTCACTTTTTTATTGCTATTTAGTCACTTTTTTATTGCTATTTAGTCACTATATAGTCAGTTTTTGGTCACTATTTAGTCATGTATTTTGTTTCTATTTAGTCACGTTTTTGTCGCCATTTAGTCACATTTGTGTCGCTTTCAGTTATTTTCGGGTCACTTTCAGTTGCTTTTTTTGCACATAAAACATAAAAACGTGACTTAAAGCGTAAAAAAGCAACTTTAACTTGTATTTTTTTCCGCTGTAAGTCACATTTTATCACTTTCATACATTGTTTTTACACTATAAGCCGCAGTTTTGTCACTTAGAGTCACGTTTTTGTCACTGTAAATTGCAGTTTTGTCACTTGCTTCAGATTGTGTTTAAATTTATTCAGATTAAAACAAGATATTTTGTTGCTTGTGGAGGAAATGTATTGCACTTGCGGCCTTCATTTCATTCATTTTCCTACAAAGTTATCAGAACAATGCTAATATTTTGCACCATTTTTGTCGCTCAGAACGTCTAGAATGATATAGCTCTCTGTTTTATGCAGCTCTCCCAGAGTTCAGATTCAGGGCGTGTTGCAAAAATAATCTGAGAAGCCCAGGATACTTTTCAACTTGAACGTGGTTGTCTGCAAGGTAAAAATTCAAAGAAAGTCAGACACAAAAAGACCAAAGCACTCTGTCCGTTTCAGAAAAGTTTAAAAGCCTTTATTCCATCTCGGCTATTAAATATTAAACCGTATGCACCAACGCGTTTGGCCCAGCGCAGCCTTCATCGGGGCATGACTTTGTACGAGATTCTCCCCTGAAGACAAGCACGCAGCATTTTCAACTTCAGACGGATGTGATTGACAGCTGGAGCAGCAAAAAAGCCATTTCTAGATTAGTTAAAAGTCATGATTTCAGGATATTTATCTTAATTTCAGATGTTTTGACTAGTAATGACTATTTATTTAATGGAAATTGGATTATTTTACTCGTTTCCATCCGTTTCTGATTTGTTTCAATACATCATTTCTTACTTCAAGCCAATTTATCTGCCACTGGGTCAAGATTATTTTTACTTATTCAATTGGCAACTTTATTTTCTTATTTTAAGCTAAATTATCACATTATCAGTCAGAAATACCTTGAAATAGGGCTGGGTGATGTGGCAAAAAAATGATAATCACGATTTTCTTGGGGTAGATCATGAGTCCGATTTTATCACGATTTGTGTTCATTTTGAATTTTTCTATTGTCTTTAATAGAGCTGCACAATTTCGGAAAAATATCTAATTGTGAATTTTCTGACCAGTGCGATTGTGATTAGATTTGAGATTTATGATTTAATAGTAGGATTTTGTTCAAATTCACATTCTAAACTGAATTTTGTCGCTTTTTAAATTGCGTTTTGTCACGTTCAGTTGTGTTTGTCATATTTAAACGCGTCTATGTCACTTCAAGTCACGTCTTTGTGGTTTTTAGTGTTGTTTTTGTCACTTTTAGTCATGTTTTGGTGCATTGAGTTGCATTTGTTGTATTTAGACTCGTTTGACACTTTTGAACATGTTTGTACAAAACCAAACTACAGTGTTAGCAGTTTTTATTCAAATCAAAGCAAGACATTTTGTTGTTTGTGGAAGAAATTATTGCACTTCCAACATTGCAGTCTTTCTGATTTGCTAATTGCATCCATTAAAATTGCGATTTTGTGTCGATTTTATTGAATTGTGCAGCCCGAGCCAAAAGAGGAAAATCAAATACAGCGATTCCACAAAAATAGCAAATTGTCACAGGGACGAGCTCACGGTTCGATTTTTATCACCGTATCACCCAGACCTACCTTGAAACCAGTGAAATATTCGGCATCACAGCAGCAAATCCAGACAAAAATGATAATTTCAAGTCATTTTAAGTCAGTCTAGATTTACATTTTTTGCCGTTTATCAAAAGAAATATGGCTTATTACGGGGAAAAACAGTGTGTGTTCCTGCAGAATGAACGAGTGAAGCACAAAAGTCTGTTAATATTATTATCTAAGCAAATTTATCTGCCACTGGGTTAAGATAATTTTACTTATCACACAATTAATTATTGCACTTAGGGCTGAGCAATACGGTGATAAAAATCGAATCATGAGCTGGTCCCTGTGACAATCTGCTATTTTTGTGAAATTGTATCGTATCGTGATTCACTGTTTGTGTCTTTAATGCAGCTGTCTGTTCAAACACACTTTTGCTCCTGTCGTTTAGCTTTCCACCAACGACAAAACGTCTTGCTTTGATTTTAAGAACTGCTAACTCTGTAGTTTGGATTTGTACAAACATGTTCTGAAACAAGCGACAAAAGTGCAACCAAAAGCGAGAAAAATTTGTTCAAAATCAACAAAAAACACGACCAATAGTGAGAAAAATGTGTTCAAAATCGACAAAAACGCACATATAAACGCTACTCAATGCACCAAAACGCGACAAATAGCAACAAAGATACGTTCAAAAGCGAAAAAAACGTGGCTAAACATGACAAAATGCACCAAAACATGTCAAAAATGTGACTAAAAGTGACAAAGACGAGTTTAAATATGACAAACACAACTCAATGTTACAAAAAGAGACAAAATTGTGTTTAAAATGTGAATATGAACAGAATTCTATCATTAAAACATAAATCACAATCGCACTGGTCAGAAAAATCACAATTAGATAATTTTCCTAAATCGTGCGACTCTATTAAAGACAATAAAAAATACAAAGTGAACATGAATCGAGATAAAAATCGAAATCATGATCTGGCCCCAAGAAAATCGTGTTAATAATTTTTTTCCCATATCGCCCAGGTCTAATTGCACTTCTAAAATTGTAACCTTTGCTTATATCATCTATTAAAATTGTGATTTCGTGTCGATTTGGTTTAATTGTGCATCACCCAGACCTAACATCATGTACACAAGTAAGTCGTGAAGGTTTATTTGCTTCTACTTTTCTCTTTGGAGTTTAAATCAGGTCAGTGTCTCTTACATAAAACATCTAACATTTCTCTAAATCACTTCTCTAATTTATGAGGAAGCAACAGACAAAAACCTGGTGTATAACAACTTCTTCAGGGGAAGTTATCTCGACCCGTCAGCGCTGATCTGATTTAAATGAACAGTAGTTTTCCAAATCAAGGCCAGGAACATTGAGATAGACGGCCTTTTCTTCCCCGTTATTAAATATAGAAGCAGAAGAGGTGTGGTTATGTGAGGGAGAGCGGGCAGGAGCTGGATCTTTGACACGACAAGTCAACACAGAGTCTCGCTACAGGAAAGAGAAGTGGATTTTTATGAGATCTTGAAATGAGCAAAGAATAATGTACCTTTTAGAAGAGAATGAAAGCATGTGGAGTTTGGTTCAGACAAGCCTCACAGAGAGCTGGTCCCTGTGACAATCTGTTATTTTTGTGAAATTGTCGTATTGTGATTGACTGTTTGTGTCTTTAATGCAGCTGTCTGTTCAAACACACTTTTTCTCCTGTTGTTTAGCCTCTGAAGCCTCTGAGCAGATGACTTTATTTACCTCTTAAAGGCCAGAGCTGCACAATTAAACCAAATCCACACAAAAAAAAATCGCAATTTTAATGGATGTCATTATCAAATACCAAAGGCTGCAATTTCTGAAGTGCAATAATTTCTTCCAAAAACTACAAAATGTCTTGCTTTGATTTGAAGAAAAACTGCTAATTCTGTAGGTTGGATTTGTACAAACATGTTCTGAAACAAGCAACAAAAGCACATCCAAAAGCGATAAAAATGCGTTCGAACACGACAAAAACACACCAACAAAACAACAAACGTGACTCAATGCACCAAAACGCAAACACAAAATTACACCTAAAAACGACAAAGATGCAACTAAAAGTGACAAAGACGCATTTGCATACGCATACACATTTGCACATTGCACATGGCACTGCACATGGCACTGTCTGCCAACTGTACATTCTGTATATAGTCTATCTTAGTCTATTTTATTCTTAATTTTATGCATGCTGTTTTATATATTTTTTATATTTTACTCATTGCTTTATGTTGCACCTTCGCCGAAGCAAATTCCTATGTTTGTGAATTTCACTGACAATGGCAATAAACCGCTTCTGATTCTGATTCTGATTCTGATTTAAGTATGACAAACACAACTGAACAGGACAAAAACGCAACTAAAAGCAACAACATTTGTATAAAATATGAATTTGAACAGAATCCTATTTAAAACATAAATCAAAAGCTGGCTGCTTTCATATAAATCCTTAGTCAACTAATAAAAATCATCGAGCGCTCAATCAGCTAAAGGATTATAGCACTACACACGACATCGCTTTGAATCACATTTGTCCCTCTGAACAGCATTACAATATCCCAGTGACACAAGCGAGGCTTTATGATGATTTTTTTCTCTGCACAAAGACAAACCAGAGCCTTTAAAGGATCTGCTGCTTGTATCAGAGGGAGGGGCGCTACGCAGCCAGTATCAGCGCATTTAAAAAAGAAAACAAGTTTAGTTTAGTCTTTATTTGAAGGGACAGTGTACAGAGACATTACGCTCGTAAGACAGAGATGATCTGCACCAGATTCTAGCTAAACAGCTAATTTCCATCTGTCAAGACCCGCGGGGAGCTGTAGACCCTTTAAAATGTGATGTCATCAAAATTCCTGAATGGAGGCAACATTTCAATGATTCTACTGGTTTGAAGTGTTTGTGTTGGAAAAAAAAAGCAACACATTTGAATTTCCAGAGTAGAAAGGTCAGTTAGTTTGCTTTTCTATAACAAACGATGGACAAAATACAAATTACGAGCCTTAAAATTGTATTTTAGCTTCAAAAGAATCTAATTTATGGTACAGTATCTAATATATCTCTAGATAAAATTATTGTGGGCTTAACATTTCTTTGAGTATTTTTCAGTAAAGCCCATAAATCTGGATTGTTCCTTCATCAAAAATGAGAGAACGTTCATCATAATGTCCTAAAACATGATGTAAAATACAATAATAAATGTGTTTAAAGCAGCTCTGATGTCACTCACATGTGTCTGAGGCTTTTACTTTGACAAAATCATCAACATTTTTCATATTTTGTGATATTCTGAGGTTAAATCCCAGTTTCTCCAGTGAATCACATTATGATGTACTTCACTTTTGCCTCCATTCTAAATTCAGAATGTTTTGTTTACAAATTTTTAAAGGGTCTATAGAACGGGCAGACATTGACTGCACTTTAGTTTGATTGAAAAGCCAGTGCTGTGCAGGTCTAACAGGAGTTTTTTCCCTCATTTTTTTTTTATTATATAACGTCACATTATCAAATTGCATGAGGAAGGTGATTTGAGCGGTCCACAATATAATTTAATCTAGGTAGAACATTAAACGCTACATTTTAAAGTATTACAATGTACAGGATTAGATACAGATAGATATACTGTAAAAGCAGCTCATAGGGTCAGTCAGTGTATAGACGAGTTAACGAACACTCGATTATACAAATGGTTGTCAACTAATTAAATAATCGATTGGTTGCGCAATTACTCGATTAAAGGGCCCATGACAGGTTGGACACTCATTTGACTAAAATGCAGTTAAGATAAATATATTTCTAATTTTGTTAAAATACTTCACAAATGTTATACTGGTTTAGCAGGTTTTTTGTTTTATTTCCTGGTTGTAAATGATGACGTCACACTAGGAAATTACCATAGCAACCACACTTTACACGGAGCCAAAACTCATCTAATGTCACAGACTTTTTATTTTACAAAGAAAAATACATGCAAATGCTTTAGTCTGTTGAATCAATGTTTAAAAGGGTCAAAAAAGTGGTTTCTTTTGTGTAAATTATGCATAATCTTAGTCTCCCCAGTGTGATGTCATCAGTTTGTTTACTTCCTGTTATTTTCAACAGATTTGTCCACTTTTCTCCACAAACGGCTGCTTGATTGGTGCAAAACTGAAATGCATATGTACAACTGGTATTAATACACCAGATAAAGTCAAAATTAGAAAATGATGAAAACCTGTCATACGCACTTTAACTTGTTGCAGCCCTAATGGAGATACCAAATCGTTATGATAGCTTTTACCACACACTCTTTTAGTCGTCTAATCCCTTGATTTTCAACCTGTGCGCCGGGAACACTAGTGCGCCTTGAGGTTTTGTCAGGTGAGCCTTGAAAAAATATCCAATGTGACTCAATATATTAGTAAATGCAAATGTAATTGACTAATTTGACATTCTGGAGTGCCTTGAGAAGAAGAAGAAGAAGAATTTTTATTTACAGAGCGCTTTTCCACCAACTTCTGCACCAAACAAGAGCTCAAAACCATCACTATTGTCAAATTTAAAGAACTAGACAAGCGCACAGACATTTTTTGCCTCATTATGTATCGTACTTTTTTTACTAAATGGTCTGATCTTGTCATGTTTTAATAGTAGTTGGTGTTTCATGGGATCTTTCAAACCCAAAAAGTGTTCCGCGACTCAGAAAAGGTTGAAAAACACAGGTCTAATCGGTCGATAGTGCATCTTTAGTCGAGCAAAATTATCTTTAGTCGACTACAGTCCTGTTCTCCAGTCCGTTTCCTGTGGCTTGTGATCGTTTATTCCTGCGATTAATCGATTAGTTGTTTAGAACGCAAAAGAGCCTTGAATATGAGAATTTTACCCAATTTTACCCAGACAAAGCTGAAGTGAAGGCGTTTGATGACGTACTGGTGGAGAATATTTATAGATGAACAAGTATTTTAATCAAAAACACACAATTGACATGTTTCCTGTGTGTTTTTGTGTCATTCCTGCTCCGTCTGAATCATAAAACCTCTTCTTTCTGCTCATACAATGTTTTGGAGTCTGTGTAGAGACCAGTTAACAATTACTTGATTATTTAATCAGTTGACAACAATTTCTATTAGGGCTGTTCATGGTAAACGATTAGTCGATTAACTGTGATTAAAGGCGTAACCGAGTGAAGAGCTCCTGTCGGTTAAACTGGCACAATTCATTTTCTGCCTTGTTTACAATGTTGTAATACGCAATTGCACCACCAGAGGGCACAGAGAGAGCCGTTCGTGCGATTGTAACATCAGAGTGAAAACAAGTGCTGACAACTTCAAAATAGTGGTTTTATCTCATAAAGACGGAGCAAACCTGAGACACACCGCTACAGTAGGTTGGCGCAACCAACTGCCGTAAAACAAAAAGAAGAAGAAGAACCAAAGACACTGTAGTATTTATGAACTAATATTAATATTGCATGGTTTATTTAACTTGGATTTCACACTGGTGAGAAAACAGACAGCTTTTTGCCTCAGATGGAAAGCTGTCGATGTTTTACCTGCACAAGCTAAAGCTAAGCGGCTAACGTTAGCGACTTTATAACGTGACTTTAAAAACAAAGCATGCTCTATTCATTATTACTACAACAGAGCATCGGAACAGTGTTTATTGGAGCTTTCACTGAGTCTGTTGTGCTCTGTTTAAATATTTGTTGCTGTTGCTGCTCTGTGTTTTCTCTCGTGATGCACCGACGTCTAAAATAACTCGTCCAGCAACAAAAACTACAACAAAAAAGTGTTATGCGTTATGTTCACTCAACAGATTACTGACCGCGAAGGGCTCCAACGATCGGTTAGACAAAAATTCGAAAACATGCATTCCTAATGTCTATTCACCTTATTCTGCCCCGCCCACTTTTGCCTCTTTTTGCCACAGATACGCACTTCTGTTGTAAACGCACTTCCGTTTGACGAGAACTCCGTTAAAGCTAATGACGAACGAGGGAAAAGTCTCACCGCTAAAATGTTACATAAAGTAGATTGATTTGTGTAAAATGTTTAATGAACACGAGCAACAACAAGTCACAACACAACGATTTCCTGGTCAGTCTGAAAACGTCTTTTTAGTCCATGTAGAACTTATTTTCTGTTGAGCTCGTCTGCTCCATGTGAACTACAACGGAAACAAGACGGCGGCGCGTACGACAACTTCAGGAATAAGTGAATAGCATTTTTGTTGCTCATAGTCACGTTCTTTTTTCACTTTGTCATTTTTTGTCACAATTTTGTCTCTTTTAGTCAAATTTTTGTCGCTTTTAGTCCAGTTTTTCTCGCTATATAGAATTTTTACACTTATGGTCATGTTTTTGTCGCTTCTTGTAGGGTTTTTGTCACATTTAGCCACGTTTTTGTCACTTCCAGTCGTGTTTTTGTGCCACTTTATTCACCTTATTCTGCCCCGCCCACTTTTGCCGCTTTTTGCCACAGATGCGCACTTTTGTTGTAAACGCACTTCCGTTTGACGAGAACTCCGTTAAAGCTAATGATGAACGAGGGAAAAGTCTCACCGCTAAAATGTTACATAAAGTAGATTGATTTGTGTAAAATGTTTAATGAACACGAGCAACAACAAGTCACAACACAACGATTTCCTGAAAACATCTTTTTAGTCCATGTAGAACTTATTTTCTGTTGAGCTCGTCTGCTCCATGTAAACTACAACGGAAACACGACGGCGGCGCATACGACAACTTCAGAATAAGGTGAATAATCGCTCAGTTGCTTTTAATCGATTAACCCGTTGCAGCCCTTGTCGCACTCATCGCGGCCGTTACCTGTTGGTGCAGCATCCTCATGTCGGCCACCTCCCGCTGGTCGTCGTCGTGCAGCCGCCGCAGCTCGTCGCAGGCCTGCTTCACGTGGTTGTGCTCGCGGACCAGCTGGATGTTGTCCTGTCTGACCAGCTCCAGCTCGTCCTTCATCTGAGCGTGCTCACTCACCATGCGACTGTGCAGCGTGCTACGGGCGAGAGGGAAGACACGGGTGTAAAAGGGTAGAAAAGAGGCGGGTCATGTGTGTTCAAGTCAGCGTTTTCTAACTAGGGGGCACTTGGAATGGGTTCAGGTTTTAAAAGAAGATGAAATGTATTTTTACCAAGGGCCGGGCGATACGGTAAAAAATTATAAGCACGATTTTCTTGGGGCCAGATCATGATTTGTGTTCACTTTGTATTTTTTATTGCCTTTAATAGAGCTGCACGATTTAGGAAAAAATATTTAATTGTGATTTTTCTGACCAGTTTTGCGATTGTGATTAGGTTTTCTATTCAGATTCACATTTTAAGCATAATTTTGTCACTTTTAGCCAAATCTTTGTGACATTCAGTTGTGTTTGTTGTAATTAGTCACTTTTATTCACGCATTTTTGTCGCTTTTAGTTGCGTTTTGGTGCATTGAGTTGAATTATTGCACTTAAGAGGTGTAAGAGGTGAATAAAGTCATCTGCTCAGAGGCTACAGAGGCTAAACAACATATTTAAAAGTGTCTTTGTCACTTTGAGTTGTGTCTTTATTGTTTTTAGTTGCGTTTTTGTCTCTTTTAGTCGCATTTTGGTGCATTGAGTCATGGTTGTTGGCGCGTTTTTCTCGCTTTTTAGTGCATTTTTATCACTTTTGGTCACACTTTTGTCGCTTTTAGTTGCGTTTTGGTGCATTGCGTTTAATTATTGCACTTAAGAGGTGTAAGAGGTAAATAAAGTCATCTGTTCAGAGGCTACAGAGGCTAAACAACAGGAGAAAAAGTGTGTTTGAACAGACAGCTGAATTAAAGAGACAAACAGTCAATCACGATACGACGATTTCACAAAAATAACAGATTGTCACAGGGACGAGCTCACGATTTGATTTTTATCACCGTATCGCCCAGGCCTACTTTTACCTGAATAAAAAAGTGATTCATTCATTTTCTACCGCTTATTATTGAGAGGCAGAAGCTCTAGCCGCTCTGCCACCGTGCACCCCATAAAAAAGTGATATTAGTTGTAAATTTAGCATCTGAGTATTAGTATCCTGGATCATAAATATAATTAAACCAAAAATATAATAGCAATATTTAAGAATATTTGGTTGAAACTCAAGTTAAAGGGTACTCTGAGTGTGAGACAAAGCTTGTAGGGGGTACTTGATACAAAAAAGGTTGGAAATCACTGGTTTACGTCACAGTTTAGACACATTTGACTAAAACATAGTGATTGTGATGATTATATTTAAGATTTTACTAAACATTTTGTCCATTTGGCTCCAGTTTTCGTAATGTTTATAATGTTACTTCCTGGTTGAACATGAGCAGCAAATATGACACAGTTAGAGGTAATTCTACAGTTTTTAAACAAGGGCCAAAATCCATATGAATTACACAATAGTTATGATTTGACAAATAATAATACCTGATAAAAGGGCAGGGCGATATGGCAAAACATTTTTATCATGATATAAAACAGAAAATTTGCGATACTGATATAATTGGTGATACAAATGGCACCAATATTTGACTTGTTTAAAAGGTGCTTTACCCATTTTTTTAAAACGTAATAAAGTAAAATCAGCTCTGCCTCAGCACAGACACGGCGTAAAGGCATCTATTCGGGTCAAAATTATACCACTGTGTGCTGTCTGTGCAATTATAGAGCGTAGAACCTTTAAGGATGTTTAATATGTATTCAATTGTTATAATTTTGCTTCCAATCCTCACCTCAACATTTATTTTTAATGCGTTTCTATTCGTTGAGTTCACATTTGCTGCAATATCAGATTCACTTCACAACTATGAGCAAAATCTGCTGCAGTGAACGCGGAATTATATCACGATGTTCCAGATTTCTTATCGCCCCGACAACAAATAACGACAAATCATGAACGAGACGATATGGATAAGGCGTCAGGAAATGTTGCCGCTGGTTTTCCGCTCAGAGACAGCAGGGGGCGACAGCGGGGGCTTCAAACGCACTGAAAATGCATTTAAAACCACCACACGGACTCACAAAGACGTTTAATGAGGTCAAAATGTTACTTAGTTCTACTTTAAGGGTATCGTGAGTTACTGAGCAATACCCCGCCGTAATACTCTATGTTTTTGTTGAAGAACTTCTATTATTTACCCTGATGTTTGCTCTAAAAGCGATTCTTAACCATAGGGCCGGGGCCCAAAGTAGGGCCGCGAGCACCTCCTTGAGGGCCACACAATCACTAAAATATAATACATTTAATATGAGATTGGGCCTCGAGTTACTTTAGACAGAAAAAGTCGGGCCTCAAGGTAAAAAAGGTTAAGAACCCCTGCTCTAAAAAGCCAAATTTTACTACTTACTGCGAGTTTGTTGTAAAATCACCCACTCAAATGTATTCGATGAGGATAAAAAGGTGATAATGCGCTTTCATTTCATATTCTTCTATTCCTATATCCCTTGCATTAATAATCACTGTCCTGGGCCTGTCCCTGTTTGCCCTCAGAAGAAAACACTCCCACAGATTAACCTATGAACAGCAGCACTACACATCTGGAAACTATTGTAAATCTCTGACCTGGACTTGAACTTACGCCGACTCCCGCTGGAAAAAAGATGCACATCATTATAGAGTCAACATCTACTTTTGAAAACTGGCGCCAGACAATAGAGCGGCACAGTTAATTGAATGGACGCAATTAGCAAATGGCAAAGGCTGAAATTTTTGAAGTGCAATAATTTCTTCCACAAACAAAATATTCTGTTTGATTTTGCATGAAAACCTGCTCCCGCCTGTAGTTTAGATTTGTTAAAACATAATCTGGGACAAAAACGTGACTAAAAGCAACCAAAAACGCAATTATTTTACTAGTTTGTCAGTTCGTATTTCAGTTTTTTTGTCAATTCTCTTGGTTGTGTTAAACTTCTAACAAAATCTAATCACAATCACAATTCTGGTCAGAAAAATTGCATTTACAATAATGATATTAGTGATAATTATATTCATATATTCACTATAAAAGTACATTGCTTTGGGTGCCTGTTAGGTGGAAAAATATATATAAATAAATAAATAAAAATAAATAAAAATCATCATTATATAGTCTCTAAAAGTTACTAAGCTCCAAACTATTTTTAATTTCAACCATTATTTATTCAGGAATGCCATTAGAGAATATTATATTTGCCTATATGTACTACTTTAAATATATTAAGCCTACAGTTATTACTATTTCTATTTTAATGTGTAACTTTAAAGAGAAAAACATTACATATTGTTTTGAATACAGAGCAAATTATTAGTGGGGGCCCCGAGGGATGGTTGTGCTGATAAGGGGCTATGACGCTGCAGAGTTTAGGAATGTCTGCATTAGAGCATTAAAAGATGTAAAAACAAGTCAAAACATTGTACAAAGCAATAAAAATATAATAAACGTACATTTATTTAAGAAAAAATAGGTATTTGACTTGGCTTTGAGCACAAGCAAAGTTGTGATCGACCAAAAAACCATGGGAGAAAAGAGGTCCAGAGTCTGGCATCAGGCAAAAAAACTCAATGGTCCTTGGTCCTAAACAACACAGTCCTAAATGTGTGCGATTAAAAGGTCATATAGAACCAGATAACTTTATTCATCCCAAAGGGCAATTCAGTTTGTAGCTGTCACTTAGGAAAATTTAAAAAATAAATAAATTCGACACACCTACAATCCTCAGAACCAATACATCAACACAAACAGTGCCAGTGTCATGTTTGTCAGTTCAATAAATACAAACTAAATTCACGTTCTCTGTGTTAAAGTGCAAGAGCTGACGTGCTGTTGTCAAATAAAAGATAAAACAAGACGCTTTTAATTTGAAATATCAAAATCCCACTGTTCACAGAGTTTAAAAGCTTGATTGCCGCTTGAATAAAGGTAGATTAAGATTGAATAAGATTTCAATTGTGTGCTATTAATTAAGGCCTTGATTTTCAACTAGTGCGCCTTGAGGTTTTGCCTTGAGAAAATGTCCAGTTTGAGCTAACAGACTCACAAATGCGGATTTAATGAACTAATTTACCTTTTTGGAGTGTCCTGAGCGACATTTGCACCAAAGAAAGAGCACAAAACCATCACTATTACCAAATTTAAAGAACTAGACAGTGCCACAGACATTATTTACCTCATTATATACAATATTTTTTATGAAATGGTTTGATTTGGTCATGTTTTAGTGGTAGGTGGCGCGTTGTGGAAGCTTTTAAACCCAAAACGTGTGCCACAACTCAAAAAAGGTTGAAAAACACTGAATTAAGGTATAACATGTTGAAGAGTTAAAGGGCCTCTGACAGCCTGGACGACTCATTTGACAAAAATGAAGATAAATATATTTCAAATTTTGTTAAAATACGTCACACATTTTATAGCGGTTTAGCAATTTTTTAGGTTTTTTGTTTTACTTCCTGGTTGTAAACAATGACATCACACCAAGAAACATCCTGTACACAGGGCCAAAACTCATCTGATGTCACAGATTTGTTTATTTGACAAATAAAAATACATGTCAACACTTTTATTTTGTTTAATTCATGTTTAAAAGGGTCAAAAAAAGTTGTTTCTTTTGTGTCAGTTATGCATAACCTTTGTCTCCCCAGTGTGATGTCATCAGGTTGCTAACTTCCTGTAAATTTCAACATATTTTTCAACTTTTTTCCTCAAATAGCTGCTTGATTGGTGTAAAACTAAAATTAATATTTACCACAGGTATTAAAACACTGAATAAAATCAAAATGAGAAAATCACGAAATATGCATATATGTCATACACACTTTAATACACAATCGTAATATATCTTTTATTTTTTTTTCATAATTCACAAAGGAGGGTTTTATAACAGTTTTTCTTGCCATGAAGCTTAAGTATTATCACTATATCGCTTTCATCTTTGACATTTAATTCAAACGATTTTCATACAAAGAAAAGAGCTTTTTACTTTATACCGATTTCAATACCACAAAGATAATTTAATATTTGATTCAACAAAATAGTCGTACGGTCTTAAATATCATGGTGTGTTCTTATGCAAAACAGAATAATAAATAAAGATTATTCTAAAACTATTCAAGAAAGGTCCAATTTTGCCCCATTTATGTGATTTTATTCCAGGAAATACTTGCTTAAATTACTATCTAGTTCCAATACTAGTTTTAGAATTGATAATTGTCTGCAAATCAATTCTTTGGACAAATTTAATCTACTTTATCTGCAAACGCATGGGCAGGAATCAAACAAATCAAAACAATACGTTAGATAATCACCAACCGTGCAAGTTTTGCCCCCGAACAACTACACTTTGCCCCCGCATAATGTCCCACAGCCTAATTTGACTTCACAGATTGCAGTGGAGGGAACAGCCGGAGTCGGTTCAGTGCGGGGTCCAGAAGGAGGGCGCGGCTTAAACCCGACTGTAATCCCTCATCTGTCTGTTTGCATTTGGGCCAGATGTCTGTCCCCTACACTTTTAGACACTATGGCATCAGTAAATTACTCAAACACAACACGCACGCTCAATATTCTCACACTGTTATCACTATTACAAAGAAACAACAAAGTAATGCTAATGTTGAGGCATTCGGGTTGAAAGATTAAAGGGGCTGTGTGTGATTTTTACTGTTTCCAAACGTGAAAAACTGAACTAGTTCATGTTAAAGTCTTTACATCAGTCACATGTCGCTCACTTTTATAATGCAGACCCAGCATCCTAAATATTCAGTGTGATGAGTTTATAAGCACTTATCACAAGTCTTTTGCTGTCCAGGGTAAAGCTAACGAACATTAGCATGCTAACGGCGCACTTCCTGCTTCTCGTAGAATAAAACACTCTATAAACAGATGCAGAGAAAGTGCTGTGGTCTCATTTTCACCTGAAGAGATGCTTTCACAAAAAAAACAACTGATTTTACTTTAATAAAAGCAGGAACATGGACTAGTTCTGTTTTTCACGTTTCAAAACAGTAAAAATCACATACAGCACCTTTAATCACAACCAAATAGAAATGGGTGAGTGAAAAATTATGTTTTATATTTCATTATTGCCAATACCAATATTAAGATTTCCAAGTTCATAGCAAGGGCCACGAAATTTATTTCAAGTTGAAGTTCATAAATTTACTTTTATAAATAATAACAGAGCATATTCAAATAATTTGTTGTGTTATTGTGCAAACATATGGCCATTGCCTAATTGCTTTTCTATTTCTGTTTTTAGTCATTAGTGTGTTTAAAAAAAAAAAAATATATATATATATATATATATATATATATATATATATATATATATATATATATATATATATATATATATATATATAAAAAATTGAAAAACAAATTGTGAAAAAGATAAACACCAAGAGAAAAACGAATAAAAAAATCAAATAAGTTATAGAAAATTGAAAATTGTGAAAAAGATCGACACAAAAAAATCTAACAATTTATAGAAAAATGAAAAAAAAAAATTTTGAAAAAAAAAATTACCAAAAAAAAAAAAAATCAAAGGCAAGAAATTTCAAGAAAAATATGTAAAAATGTTTTTGAGAAATTGTAAAAAATATATATATAATTTGAAAAAAAAATTGAAAGAACAAAAGTACCAAAAATATTTTAAAACTAATTTTGATAAGAAAATTAAAGGGAATAAAATAAAAAATGTCTAAGAAATTGAAAAAATTACAATATTTCCTGTATTGGCACAAAGTATCAGCAGTTTTTCAATATATATCGCCGATATCGATACTATAACCACTGTATCATCCCATTTCTGAATAAAAATCTACAAATGGAGTCCATTGCTCTGTATCAGGACACTCTACTTGGCATTCTGGCTTCTGAGGAGTTATAAATGCTTCATCTCGTTGGCGTCGCACTAAAAGTGAAATCAGCTCTCTGCACTCTGAACATGTCCGTGAACCCCGCGCAGGACAAAAGCTGCTGAAATATTGACGAGGGACGTTGTGTTTTCAGATGTTCGATGGCGGAGCGGGTGGCGTACTCACTGGTAGAAGTCGGCCTTCTTCACGGCCTCCTCGCAGCGCTTCAGGGTGCTGCTGTGCTGGTTCTGCAGGGACTGGAGGTCGGCCATCGCCTTCATGCACTGCAGCTTCAACCGCTCATAATCGTGGCCCGTTTTGGAGTTTGGTCTGAAGCGCAAGAAAACATTTACAATTAAAAAACGAAAAAAGTGCATACTCATTACTTTCAAAAGCACAATACAAACTCCTGCAGTGGAAACAATAGATGGATACGTTTGCACTTTTGACAGCAGAAAAAAAGGCAAAGAATCTATGACAGAATGAATGAACGGTCGACTAAAAATGGATAATGACAAAACTTAATCTCTCAATATTTTTCTCAATATGCAGACGATGTTACGTCAATCCGACAGAAATGTTTTTTAAAATATCTTTAAAGGGCGTATGACAGGTTTTTATGATTTTCTAATTTTGACTTTATTCAGTGCACTAATACCTGTTGTAAATATAAATTATAGTTTTACGCCACTCAAGCAGCCATTTGTGGAGAAAAGTTGAAAAATATGTTAAAAATTACAGGAAGTAAACAACCATTGACTGACATTCACACACTAGGGACAATTTAGAGTTGTCAATTAACCTCCACAGTCATGTCTTTGGGCGGTGGGAGGCAGGAGATACATGAATTCAACAAAATAAAGGTGTTAAACATGTATTTTTATTTGTAAAATAAACAAATCTGTGACATCTGAGGAGTTTTGGCCCACTGTACAGGATGGTTGCTATGGTAATTTCCTAGTGTGATGTCATCATTTACAACCAGGAAGTAAGACAAAAAACCTAAAAAACTGCTAAACCTCACTGAAATTTGTGACGTTTTTGAACACAATTTGAAACATATTTATCTTAACTGCATTTTTGTCAAATGAGTGTCCAACCTGTCATAGGCCCTTTAAATGTAATCTTTGAGATTTGATAATTAGTCAAAATTAATAACATAAATGCAGACATATCAACTTTAGAACATTTTTTTTATTATTGTAAATGATATACTTAATATTCAAATTCAAAATAACATTCATGATATTATCTGACTCTACAATTATTGATCTATAAACTGGAGAAAATTATCCGGTAAATTAACACTTTACTGTTTACTAATCATAGGTATAAGTTGGATAAGTTGGACATATCCTAGACATTTTCTAGGATGATACATGCATTTGTTCTTTTTCAAAATATAAAAAAATATATAAATTGGGAGACAACAAATACTGGGAAAAACAGCCTGGTAAAATCAGAACGGTTGTCAAAATTCAGGTATGTCTTCTTGCTTTTTCATGCCTTTATTAAACATTTTAAAAGTTTTAAAATTACTTTTTGATTTACACGTTTAAGATTTTCTCAGAGTCTCAAAGAAAGTATCCATTTGAAATTAAAGTAAGGGCTGTAAAGAGCTTTGAAATGTTTTATAACATATATATTTACAATAGTAGTTTTAAAAGTAAAAAGCAACTAAATATAAAAACTTAAAACAAAAAAAAACAAAAAAATATTTGAAAAAAAAAATGAAAAATCACACAAATCACCTAGTTTTCGATACAGTAGATAGTGTTATTAAAACACCTTGGATATAGTAGTAAAGTGTTTAGACCCACTTAAATATAAAAAAAACATTAATATGAAAATTATAATCAAGTTTTGACACTTGTGGCCCACTTCTCCTGTCTGCCCTGCCCGCCCGGCCCGCCCTGCCCGCTCTGTTACCTGCAGTCGTCGAAGGTGGTCCCGGGCGAGGACAGGGCCAGCCGTTTGCGCAGCTCGTCCCTCTCGCGCGTCACCTGTCGGAGCTGGAACAGGACGGTCTCCATCTTCTCGCTGACCACCAGGGGGCCGTCCAGGAGCGCGGGGGGCGGAGAGGAGGCTGGGGCCGGAGTACCTGAAACAGTGAGCATGTCACCGGAGCATGGGACAGAACGGAGGAGCTGCACCATCTCAGAGGCTCGTCCAGGACCATCTTTAAAGGACAAATATTAAGCATCGTTTGTATCGTTATTGGCTTCAAACAAGCTTTTCTAGTCGCGTTTTTGTCATGTTCAGTTGTGCTTGTCATATTTCAACACGTCTTTTTGAGTCGCATTTTTTGTCGTTTTTTTATCGCTTTTAGTCACGTTTTGGTGCACTGAGTCGTGTTTTGTCGTTTGTGGGTGTGTTTTTGCCGCTTTTGAATGCATTTTTAATCCAATTTTTTCACACTTTTGTCGCTTGTTTCAGAACATGTTTGTACAAATCCAAACTACAGAGTTAACAGTTTTTATTCAAATCAAAGCAAGACATTTTGTTGTTTGTGGAAGAAATTAGTCTTTGTGATTTGCCAATTGGATCCAATAAAATTGCGATTTTATATCGATTTGATTTAATTTAATTGTGCAGCTCTGGCCTTTAAGAGGTAAATAAAGTCATCTGCTCAGAGGCTTCAGAGGCTAAACAACAGGAGAAAAAGTGTGTTTGAACAGACAGCTGCATTAAAGACACAAACAGTCAATCACAATGCGACGATTTCACAAAAATAGCAGATTGTCACAGGGATGAGCTCATGATTCCCTTTTTATCACTGTATCGACAAGCCTTACTTTGGCAGCTCATGTTTTAGAACTAAAAATAATGGGAAGCATGACTTCATCTCAGTTAACTCATCAGGAACATGAGTAAAAGCGACAAAACACAACAAAAAGTGACAAAAAGCGCGACAAAAACCAGACTAAAAGCGCGAAAATACCAGACTAAAAGCGACAAAAACACAACTGACAGCGACAAAAACACAACTGACAGCAACAAAAACGTGACTAAAAGCGACAAAAACATAACTGAAAGCAACAAAAACATAACTGAAAGCAACAAAAACGTGACTAAAAGCGACAAAAACGTGACTAAAAGCGCCAAAAACATGACTAAAAGCGACAAAAACACGACTAAAAGTGACAAACGTGTGACTAAAAAACAACAAAGACGCATTAAAATATGACAAACACAGCTGAACTTGACAAAAACACGACTAAAAGCATCAAAAACCTGACTAAGAGACCAAAACATGACTAAAAGCAACAAAAAACCATTAAAACCGACAAACGCGTGACGAAAAGCGTCAAAAACACGACTAGAAGAAACAAAAATGTGACTAAAAACAACGCACTTAAATATGACAAACCCAACTGAACTTGACAAAACACAACTAAAAGCGACAAAAAAGTCACAAAAAGTTTGTCACAAAAAAGTGACAAAAACATGACTAAAAGTGACAAAAATATGATTAAAAGGAAACAAAAACCACTAATAAAAGCATCAAAAACATGACTAAAAGCAACAAAAATGTGACTAAAAACAACAAAGACGCGTTTAAATATGAAAAACACATGACTAAAAGTGAACATGACAAAAACCACAAATAAAAGCATCAAAAACATGACTAAAAGCGACAAAAACGTGACTAAAAGAGACAAAAAAAGGGACTAAAAGAGACAAAAAAGTGACTGAAAGAGACAAAAAAAGTGACTAAAAGCGACAAAAACACAACTAAAAGCAACTAAAATGTGACTCTAAACAACAAAGACGCATTTAAATATGACAAACACAACTGAACTTGACAAAAACACGACTAAAAGCGACAAAAATGTGACTAAAAACAACAAAGACGCATTTAAATATGACAAACGCAACTGAACTTGACAAAACCACGACTAAAAGCGACAAATCTGTGACGGAAAGCGACAAAAACGTGTTAAAAATTTTATATTTAACCTAAATCGTGCAGCTCTATTAAAGGCAATAGAAAAATACAACTTGAACACAAATGGTGACAAAATCGAAATCATGATCCGGCCCAAGAGAACTATGATAATCCTTTTTATGCCCTATCACCCAAGTGCTTAGAACTATTCCAAAACGCCGCCCAAATGCCATCAACAACACAAAACAAACCCGTGGTCAGATCCTGGTAGTAAACTTGAACCCTCGCTGAGTCTAAACCCTCTCTGTAATCACTTGCATGTGGCCTGGTCTGCTCCGGGAGGGACTTGACTTTATTTTAATACCAGCTGGAGTTCCTCGGAAAAAAGGCACATTGTTTTGACGCCGAGGAGAAAACAGAAAACATTCGAGTCTTTGTAAACGCACATGACTTTGGAGAGACTCACCTAAGCTGCTGAGGGAGCTGCTGCTCTCCGAGTCGGACGGCATCGTGGACAGGACGCTGTACGTGGAGCCTGAAGGAACACGAGAAGTTATAGCATTAGAAGAAATATAGAAGAAAAAAGTGTTTTATAGAAGGAGCCATGTTGAATCCATAATCACAGCTGAATACAAACAAAAAAGTGGGTCGCGTAACTTTTTTGGCAAAAGGTGCGCCATTTGTTTTAAGGAGATCCAGGGCTGCAGTTAATCGATTATACAAATGGTTGTCAATTAATTAACCGAATAATCGTTAACTGGTCAATACACAGACTCCAAAACATTCTCTGTGCTGAAAGTAGTAGTTTATTATTAGTCGACTAATAAAAAGCATCAACCGACTAAAAGACTACAGCCCTAAACGACACAAACCTTTATTTAGTGGAAAACCGAGCTGACACAGCCCAGATCCAGCACTTTTGTAGAAGAAAAACAATTGTTTTAGAACTAAGGCTGCACCTAATGATTATTTGACTGTTCAATTATCTTTTTTTCCTGACTAGTCAAAAATGATTTATTGTACAGTGACAATGTGAAAAGACATTATCAACCAAATAAATATGGCGACTGAAGGCTTCTAGATAGAGAATATATTACGAATAAATAGTATTACTAAAGGAAAAGCTTGATTTAAATCATCTTTTTTTCTTTTTTACAATAAAGTATTTTTGTATATATTTTATAGTCTGTAACAAATAAGTCCAGATAACAATTACGATGATCAAAACACAATTATTTTTATAGTTAACTAGTCACAATTCTAAATCTCAGTGGGACTTTCCTGGTTAAATAAAGGTCAATAAATTAGTCGATTAAGTTTTGCAGCCCAAAACAACAAAATACTTTGGGTTGCTTGTGAGTTTCAGGGAAAATATAAGAGCAATTTGGTCTTTGTTGTTGTTTTTTTAAAGATTTTCTGATTTAAAGCCATACTGTGGAACATTCCAGGCAAAACAAGTGGTAGAACTACTACCAGAAAAGTTACCCTGGTACTGCTCAAACAAACCCAACCCAGCGCAAAAAAACAAACAAATCACTTTCACGTCGAGTTTACTTTGTGTAACTTGTGCAGCAAAATATTATTATCACGATTTCCTTGGAGCCAGATCATGATTTTGATTTTAATCACGATTCATGTTCACTTTGTATTTTTCTATTGTCTTTAATAGAGCTGCACCATTTAGGAGAAATATCTAATTGTGATTTTTTTTCTGACCAGTGCCGTTGTGATTAGATTTGTGATTTAGGTTTGAATAATAGGATTCTGTTCAAATTCACATTTTGAACATTTTGTTGCTTTTTAGTTTTTGTCATGTTCAGTTGTGTTTGTCATATTTAAACGCATCTTTGCAGTTTTTTTGTCACATGTTTGTTGCGCTTTGGTGCATTGAGTTGCGTTTCTTGTTTGTAGGCGAGTTTTTGTTGCTTTTGAGCGCATTTTTATTGCTTTTGGTCGCACTTTTTCTGCTTTCTGTGTCAAATGAATCGTCATTGTCAATGAATTGTGCAGCCCTGGTCTTTAAGAGGTAAATAAAGTCATCTGCTCAGTGACTACAGAGGCTAAACAACAGGAGAAAAGACAACTGCATTAAAGACAGAAAAACAGTGAATCATGATACGTCGATTTCACAAAAATAGCAAATTGTCACAGGGACGAGCCACCATTCCATTTTTATCACCGTATCGCCCGGCCCTACTTGTGCGTCAGACTTTACAAAACAGTCAAATGTGCTCTTTCCCCGTCGCCGTGAACCCTCCGCGCTCAAACCCTCCGTGCACCGTACAAAAGCCAGGGTTTTCTGCACAGCGAGTTTTTGTTGCTTTTGAGCGCATTTTTATTGCTTTTGGTCGCACGTTTTCTGCTTTTTCTGTCAACTGAATCGTCACTGTCGTTGAATTGTGCAGCCCTGGTCTTTAAGAAGTAAATAAAATCATCTGCCCAGAGGCTTCAGAGGCTAAACAACAGGAGAAAAAGTGTGTTTGAACAGACAGCTGCATTAAAGGTCCCATAACATGCAAAATCGACTTTTCAGAGGTTTTAACCTTCCTACAGTGCTATTGGGGCCTCGTATGTTGTGCCCAAAGTGGTTTTTTGATTGATTCCCTCATGTTTTCACTAGAGAACTGTCTTTTCCGTCCCCCTCGGCTGAGCAGCAGACGGGGGCTCCTCACTAAGATGACGCGCTTCACCTGGATGACGCGGTGTTTAAGCCACGCCTCCGGGAAGCGCGCAGCCGCAGAATAAAAACAGCTAATGCTAATGCTACACAGTAATTACACGATGGATACGACAGATCGAAGAGTTAGCTTGTTATTTACCAAACGGCAACGTCCGTCGTCGAGGTACTGGAGCACGTCAAACTCCAGGTCAGATCCAGGACGTAGGACTCAGCACGACGCACCGTCAGGACGGATAAAAGGTTTATTCCCGTGTTTGTGTATCACTGTTTACCGGAGCACACGGCGCATGCACCATCTCCGCTCTAGGCTTCGGCACGGGTTGGGCGGGGGAGGCTCGCGGGTTGGGTGGGGGAGGCAGCCTGCTCTCTGTTCGGGGGGGTCAGATCTCAGAGTGAGCCGTTTGCTTTTACAAGGAGGGGGGCCAGTCCAAGAAATGGGTGTTTTTTGGAAACTGTTATGTTATGGATATTGCACAACGCAAAATTTTATCAACAAAGCCCTTAGAATAGACTGTGTGAAGGGGAAAATAGCAGAATATGGGACCTTTAAAGACAGAAAAACAATGAATCATGATACGTCGATTTCACAAAAATAGCAGATCGAGCTCACGATTCCATTTTTATCACCGTATCACTCAGACCTTCTTGTGCGTCAGACTTTACAAAACAGTCAAACGTGCTCTTTCCCCGTCGCTCAAACCCTCCGTGTATCGTACAAAAGCCAGGGTTTTCTGCACAGAGGCCTCAAATGAAAGGCCCGGTCCTCTGCATTCAGCGGATCATTAGCCACACTGCGCCCTCAGCCCAAACCGGGGAAGTCCCACCTCTTTGTCCCAGAAACGAAAGGCTTTTCTCTGAAGGAAACTTAAACTCGCGCCTTGATCTTCCACACAACCACCTGACGACAGCGAGATGAGAAGACGATGGGAAGTACCTAGAGCCAAATGTCTGAAAACTGTTTGATCTGGTGACATAATTGGGACAAATAAGAAGAAAAAGACAAGAAACTTAGGTCATGCGTAGTTTTTACAAGCTTCAGGGGGATTATTATTCTTCTGAACTGTTATTTACTGAGAATATTCCTTGTTTTTTGTGCAAACCCGGCTGATATTTAGGACGTTGTGTACATCGAGTTTAAACAGTATTAACCATTCATTAAAAAGAATAGATTAGGGTTGTGTTGGGTTTTAATTTACAGAACAGTACAATATTTTGTGTTTGGCCACGTCTTTCTTTAATTTATCTATATTTTCCCCTAAATCTGGCAATGCATTATAAGGACAAGTTTTCAAGTTGTTGTAATGTTGTTTTGAAGTAAAGCGAGATTTTAAAACCGTGCATATTGTTTATACTGAAACAAATGCAGCAAAGTAAAATTTCTTCATTTCTGTGTGATTTTACGGTCCATTGACATTTGTCTGATACTTAAACCACGACAAAAACGTTTAAAAGACACATTTTAAGACATTTCTCTTGAATTGACAAGCAAAACTCAAACAGGACTGAACCAGGGACAAAACCAGAACTAAAGCAAGCCTAAAACAGGACCAGACGAAGGACAAAACCAGGACTAAAATAAGACTAAAACAGGACCAGACGAAGGACAAAATAAGGACTAAAACAAGACTAAAACAGGACCAGACGAAGGACAAAACCAGGACTAAAGCAAAACTAAAACAGGACCAGACGAAGGACAAAACCAGGACTAAAGCAAGACTAAAACAGGACCAGACGAAGGACAAAACCAGGACTAAAATAAGACTAAAACAGGACCAGACGAAGGACAAAATAAGGACTAAAACAAGACTAAAACAGAACTAGACGAAGGACAAAACCAGGACTAAAGCAAAACTAAAACAGGACCAGACGAAGGACAAAACCAGGACTAAAGCAAGACTAAAACAGGACCAGACGAAGGACAAAACCAGGACTAAAACAAGACTAAAACAGGACCAGACGAAGGACAAAATAAGGACTAAAGCAAGACTAAAACAGGACCAGATGAAGGACAAAATAAGGACTAAAACAAGACTAAAACAGGACCAGATGAAGGACAAAATCAGCACTAAAACAAGACTAAAACAGGACCAGATGAAGGACAAAATCAGCACTAAAACAAGACTAAAACAGGACCAGATGAAGGACAAAATCAGCACTAAAACAAGACTAAAACAGGACCAGATGAAGGACAAAATCAGCACTAAAACAAGACTAAAACAGGACCAGACGAAGGACAAAATAAGGACTAAAGCAAGACTAAAACAGGACCAGACGAAGGACAAAATAAGGACTAAAGCAAGACTAAAACAGGACCAGATGAAGGACAAAATCAGCACTAAAGCAAGACTAAAACAGGACCAGACGAAGGACAAAATAAGGACTAAAGCAAGACTAAAACAGGACCAGATGAAGGACAAAATCAGCACTAAAACAAGACTAAAACAGGACCAGATGAAGGACAAAATCAGCACTAAAACAAGACTAAAACAGGACCAGACGAAGGACAAAATAAGGACTAAAACAAGACTAAAACAGGACCAGACGAAGGACAAAATAAGGACTAAAGCAAGACTAAAACAGGACCAGATGAAGGACAAAATCAGCACTAAAACAAGAAGGACAAAGGACAAAACCAGGACTAAAGAAGGACTTCACAACAACACATAATCGTGAACTCCAAAAGTATCCATATTAACATTTCTTATTAGTGTCACACACCACCTTTTATTTGTTTGTGCTGTGAGTTTATCTTCTTTCTTGTACTGGAGCACTTTTTGACAAGAGTCCAGAGTCGACACCTAAACATTTGTTGAATCAGACATCGACTTCAGAATTTGGGCCTTTAAAGTGATTTATTACTATTTACAGGTAATAAAATAATTTACATTTGTTACATAAAGTTGTTCTGTCGTTAGTGGAAGGATAAAGAATAGCTGCACAACACATTTGGATCAGTTTTGTCATTTACGTTATTCTTGTAACTTAACGTATCTAAGTCGGGGCTGTGCAAATAATCGTAAACATAATGGTGACTTAAATGATTACTCTATTCAATTACAAAAATACAATGATTTGCCTTCAGTTCAGAGTGACTCCTTTTGCCTCAAAACCTGGAGCAAAGACACTTTTCTAATACATTACTATTAAAATATAACAGGTATTGTTGTTGCTCGTGTTCATTAAACATTTTAGACAAATCAATCTACTTTATATAATGTTTTGGCGAGAGACTTTTCCCTCGTTCACCGTTTGCGTCAAACCAGAAGTCCATTTACTACAAGAGTGCGCATCACAGACATAAACACTACTTTCTCTACAGGATTATTTTGACAATATAGAAATAATTGTTAAATTCTGCGCCTAATAATTGTGACTATAATTCTTGTCTCAATGGAGCCGCCCTGATACAAAGTCCACGATCTGGGGAAAACAAAAGTGAATCGGTCCACGTGAGCTGCCTGTAAATCATCTGCGGCTCTCGTTTATGGTTTGTACATTTATTTTGAGTTATAACTGAACAGTCACATAAGTATGTTTTAAAGTAAGATTTAACTGTTATAACTAGGGCAGTGCAATTAAAGTCGTGATTTCAATTATTACTCTATTCAATTACAAACATTAAGAAAGTGTGGAAAAAGAAAATGAAGTTGTCGTGGTTAAATGAGTGAAGATCTGTTTGTATTTGTGTGTTATTAAAGGCAAGTGTTCAGTGTAATGTGTGTTTAATCCATCAGTGTTAAGTACAAGCTGAAAAAGGGAGTAGATAATATAAGATTGCTCTTCTTTCTGCTCCTTTTCATTAATTTTACTGTGTTTACTGCTTTGTTACTGGTGGTGCCTTTATTCCACATGAACAAAATAAATAAAAATGAAATGAAACCAAACATGCAATCAAAAGACAATTGCAGATTACAGGAGCACTCTGGAGCAAAAGTTTTCTACAACATCACTAATAATATATATTCTGTCTCTAATTTCTCTACTAAAAATAGTTTTTAAAAAAAGTAATTGTTCAAAATAATCGTGATTATAATGTGGTTAAATGCTATAACAATAGTTTCTGCTAGGGCTGGGCGATACGGTGATAAAAATCGAATCGTGAGCTCGTCCCAGTGACAATCTGCTATTTTTGTGAAATCGCCATATCGTGATTCGCTGTTTTTCTCTTTCTCACTGTTCAAAACACATTTTTTCTCCTGTTGTTTAGCCTCTGAAGCCCCTGAGCAGATGACTTTATTTACCTCTTCAAGAATAGAGCTGCACCATTAAACTAAATTAAAAAGGCTGCAATTTTTGAAGTGAAATACTGCTACAAACATGTTCTGAAACAAGTGACAAAAGCGCATCCAAAAGTGTTCAAAATGTGTTCAAAAGCGACAAAAACGCACCAACAAACAACAAACGCCACACAGTGCACCGAAATGTGACTAAAAGTGTCAAAACTGTGACAAAAAACAACAAAGACACAAGTAAAAGTGACAAAGACGTGGTTAAATATGACAAACACAACTGAAAGGGACAAAAATGCGACTAAATGCAACAAAATTGTGTTTAAAATGGGAATTTGAACTGAGACCTATCATTAAAGCATAAATCGCAAAATGCAAAGCTTATCACAATCGCACTGAAAAATTAGATATTTTTCCTAAATCATGCAGCTCTATTATAGGCAATAGAAGAATACAAAGTGAACATGAATGGTGATAAAATCGGTATCACGATCAGGTCCCAAGAAAATCGTGATCATAATTTTTTGCCATATCGCCCAGCCCTAGTTTCTGCACATTTTTGGCCGTTAGTTGACACTTTAAAGTGACAGGCTGAAGTACTCATTTTACTAAAACACAGTTAGACAATACTTTACCAGAATCTTGAAGATAATTAACCATTTTTATCCCAGTTTGGCCTTTTTTTAGGTGTAAAATTTGTACTTCCTGGTTGTAAATCATGACGTCACACTGGGTAAATCTGTAACCGTTACCTAGCAACCATGTTCTACACTGGGTCAAAACTCCTCTAATGTCACAGAAATTGTTACTTGACAAATAAAAATATATCAGAACAGCTTTATTTTCTTGAATTAATGTTTAAAGGATCAGACATTGTTTTCTTGGTTGTAAATTGTCCCTTTTGCGTCTCCGTAGTGTAAATTTCAAAATTTTTTCAACTTTTCTTCACAAACTGACACTTTGTCGGTGTAAAACTATCATAAATGTTTACAACAGGTTCTATTCCACCAAATAAAGTCAAGATTGTATCAGAAAATCCTCCCCCCGTCTGAGCGTCAAACACACTTCCTGCGAGCTCCTTCTACCCGGGACGTATTTTCAGATCATCACCCGAGAATATTCCGCTTTTTCTAGTCCTTAAATCATCGCTAAACTCGTTCTGAGCATTTCTGCCTTTAAACACAATAACTGCACAGCAAATCCGCACAATGACGTCTTTTTAGCGCTAACTTCACTCGATTATATATAGCGCTGGTGTCATTTCATACCGTCTCATAAAAAAGTGATTGAATGAATAAGAAAAGTTTTTTTCTTTTAAAACATGAGATTACATTTAAAGGCTCATAACAAAATGAAAAATGCTGAATATTTTTCCTTTAAAAGAATGAAGGCACCAAAAAAAAGTAGGTATAGTTGAAGCCAGCCCTACTTTCGACAATTACTCTGTTTACAAATTGTGCTCTACAGATAAACTTTCCTTACCTGCCAGTCTTTTATGGACGAGGAGTTTGATTTCTTTGATTTCAGCATTCTATAATCGTCAATATAACAAAGCCAGACACGCGCTACAACACATTTCACGTTTAGATTCAGGGAAAAAAGAAACCTAGAGTCTTTTCTCTCGCTCTTCCTCCTCATTTAACAGACCTAAATCCCTCCTCGGTCTGGAAGAGTTCCCACAGGCTCCGTCACTTGTGCAGGTTTGATTAAAGTTTACAGTGAAAATGTCCCAGTGTTTTTCCACAGAGGCGGCCGTATAAAAGAGACGTGACGCCATAGATCAGCCTCGGCTTTGTCCTCTGGAGCTTTAGTTTCCCGGGATTCTGTTTGTCTCTACGGGCCAGAGTCACACCGTCTGCCGCTGCTTCACCGCAACAACGAGCTCAAAAACAGCAAGAAAAACTCAAATTATCGATCAATACCAGACATTTGGGGGTTTAAAAAGGTGCGCTGTGTGACTTTTTCTACCACTTTCTTGTTTCCATGAATTATTTAATGCTTTTCCGGGAGTTGTCTACAGTAGGGCTGCAACTAACGGCTATTTTGGTAATCGATTTATTTGTTTAGAACGCAAAAGGCCAATGTATGTAAGATTTTAACAATATTTAACTGAGAGGAAGCTAAAAAATTGCTGCTTGATATCATTCTCAGAAAATATTCTTACAACAAATAGGTTTTTTCGATAAAAACACTTAAATTTACATTCATTGTGTCGTTTTAGGTGAGTTTCTGCTTCATCTGAGATATTAAATAGGTTTTCCTCAACACATGAAACGTTTTGGTGGTTGTGTATAGTTCAAAAACGATTATTCGATTATCAAATTTGTTGACGATTATTGAAATAATTGATTAGTTGCAATTAACTTGTTTCAGCCCTACTCTACAGAATGTCATCTAAATCCACATTTTAGAGAATACTTTATAAACAAAAACTGTTTCCAAAGTTCAGCACAGACACAAAACAAAAGTTAAATAATAATAAGTGTTTAATTTGATGTCACTCGTCGTAAAAATAATAAAACCAAAGCAAAACCACAATTTAGCAATAAATAAGTGAAATAAATGTATCGCACAAAACACGAATGGACCTTAAAGTGAATAACATAAAAGGCAGAAATATCTCTTCATAGTAGAGCTGTAACATTAATAGAATCAAAATTGCAAACACATATCTTCAAAAACAACATTCACAGATTCTCACTTTTTATACAATGCTCAGTTCTATGTGATATAATGCATTTTTCAATATACACCAGGCCTGGGCGATATGGTGATGTGAAACAAGAGACAAAAACGCAACCGAAAACAATAAAAATGCGTTCAAAAGCAAGAAAAATGCACCGACAAACACGACTCAATGCAACAAAATGCGACTAAAAGCGACAAAAACGCGACTAAAAACAATAAAGACGCGACTTTAAGTGACAAAGACACATTTAAATATGACAAACGCAACTGAATCTGACAAAACTGTGACTAAAAGCAACAAAATTGTGTTTAAAATGTGACAGAATCCTATTATTAAGACATAAATCGCAGTTGCACTGGTCAGAAAAATCCGATATTTTTCCTAAATGGTGCAGCTCTGTTAAAGGCAATAGAAAAATACAAAGTGAACATAAACAGGACGAAATCGAAATCATGATCTGGCCCAAAGTAAACTAATATACAGTACATCTCCCACATATATCTGTGGTTTTACATCAATCGGAGCAGCAACATTAACCTTGATCCAGTGAATGGAGCGTCAGTACATTAAATCGATCTTCACTGTTATGGTAAATATTGACGACATAATGGACAGTGTAAAAGTTTAAAGTGCCCAAGGCCATTTGTCGACTTGTCTACTTGTATATTTCATGTGTGTTCAGGGCTCCAGAGCGCTGTAAACTAATTAAATAATCGTTAACTGGTCTATACACAGACTCCAAAACATTGAATGTGCTGAAAGAAGAGGTTTTATGACTCTGACAGAGCAGGAATGACACAAGAAACACACAGGAAACATGTCAATTGTGTGTTTTTCATTAAAATACTTATTCATCTATAAATATTCTCCACCAGGACGTCGTCAAACGCCTTCACTTCAGCTTTGTCTGCGTAGAATTTAGTACAATTCTCATTTTCAATGGTCTTTCGCGTTCTAAACAACTAATCGATTAATCTAAGGAATAAATGCTAGACAAATCGATTACCAGAATTATTGTTAGTTGCAGCCCTAAATTACTGGTGCGCCTAACTTTTATCAACGATTTGTTGTCGTTAGAACCAGCAGTGGGTGTTTAGTGTCTCTTTAATGCAAACTTCAAACAGGCAAAAGTTCTATTAGGGAAGTCGTCATTGATCACCACAACCTCCGTCTCACTTTATTCCACTCCTTGGTCGTCAAAGAATATACATTTGCAGGTTTGTCACAGTCCTGAATGCAAAAGAAAAAAAACTGCACAATGGGGATGAGTTCAGCATAAAAACTGCGGTCTACCTTGAAGGTGCTTGAATTTTATCTTTGAAAAAAATCATGAGAATGTTGAGCTGGTCCCTGTGACAATCTTCTACTTTTGTGAAATCGTCGTATCATGATTGACTGTTTGTGTCTTTAATGCAGCTGTCTGTTCAAACACACTTTTTCTCCTGTTGTTTAGTCTCTGAAGCCTCTGAGCAGATGACTTTATTTACCTCTTAAAGGCCACGGCTGCACAATTAAACCAAATCCACACAAGATCACAAATTTTATGGCCACAATTAGCAAATCATAAAGACTGCAATGTTTGAAGCGCAATAATTTCTTCCACAAACAACAAAATGTCTTGCTTTGATTTGAATAAAAAGTGCTCACACTGCAGTTTGGATTTCTACAAACATGTTCTGAAACAAGAGACAAAGTGCGACGAAAAGTGTGTTCAAAAGCGACAAAAACGCACCAACAAACACGACACAATGCAACAAAATGCGATAAAGACGGGTTTAAATACGACAAACTCAACTGAACATGACAAAAACGCAACTAAAAGCGTCAAAATTGTGTTTAAAATGTGAATTTGAACAGAATCTAATCACAATCGCTCTGGTCAGAAAAATCACAATTAGATATTTTTCCTAAATTGTGCAGCTCTGTTAAAGACAATAGAAAAAAAAAAAAAAAAAACAAACAAAGTGAACACGAATCATGATCAAATCTAAACGATGATCTGGCCCCAAGAAAATCATGATAATAATGTTTTGTAATATCACCCAGCTCTCGTATAAACCACGCTTTTTGTGCGATACTTGAACTTCAACCACATTTAGTACATTCTAGATCACAAAAATATCATTCGACTACGATTCCTTCCAAAAACCAATCTATTTTCGCTTCAAAATGCTGGACTATTGTTAGTAATGCTGGACTATTGTTAGTCCCCAGAGTCTCTAAAAGCACAGTAGGAGGTCGAGCATTTAGCTACCAAGCTCCTATGTTATGGAACCAGCTCCCTGTTCATGTAAAAGAGGCCGACACAGTCTCTACATTTAAGACCAGGCTCAAAACGTTCCTCTTTGAAATAGCTTATGGTCAGGCCAGTTAGGAACAGAAATAAAAACCTACAGTTTTAGCTACGCTGCCCTTGGAGCAATTCTGCTGGGGGAAGTATGGCAGCTTGAACACTATCCTCTGGTTCTTCCTACTTTACCTATCAACAATATTTAATATTACTTCAACTGTAGTCTGTTCATTGCTGTTCACATGTTTCTCTTTCTCTCCACTTCCCCCGGGGAGTGGAGACTGTTTCAGACACTGCGGCGGCTGCTCCAGTGACGACCCCCCCACCCCCATCTGTCTGGAGGATCGATCTCTACACTGGACGATCTATGCGCCACCCGCCTGGAGGAACTCCCTCAACCCTGGATTAGCCACACCTCGTCTGCCTGGACGAACTCCATCTACTTAGATGAACTGTTCCTCATCTCCTGCTGGAGGATCTCTCTACACTGGGTGGACTGCTCCTCGTCCGCCTGGAGGAACTCTTTAAAGCCACCTCCCTCTTGAGTGGTTCTGGCTCCACAGTCCAAGTGGATGTCAGTCCTAGTTCATCTGCAGCCTGTCCGTCCGTGGGAGTAGGATCTCTCCTTCACTGTGGTTCTCCCCGAGGTTTCTACTTTTTCCCGTGGGGTTTTTTGTAGTTTTTCCTCACCGCGAAGGAGGGTCAAAGGACAGGGGCATTCTGGGACAGTTATCTGAACTGCTTTTACCTGTGGCCCATCGAGGCAACTGTTGTTGTGATTTTGGGCATTATAAAAATAAATTGATTTGATTTGATTTGATTTGACTCCTACACAATATGTCCCTTTCACCGCCGTTAAAGAATAGTTTGTTTACGGGCCGCTCTATAGACTCTCAATTTGTGAATGAATGCAGCGAGTGTTGAACGAGCTCGTGAAACCAGCGCGTTTGGTGAGGAACCGTCTTGTGTGTCCAGCCCCCATTGAGCTTTAAACGCCGCTTTGTTTTGTGTTGACACGGCACCAAACCGCACGAACACATGAGCCGCACCCGCCCTGGGGCAGGTACAGAGCGCTGCCGTCACTGCATTGTTCCCTTACGCAGAAGAGGAGGATGTAAACAATGAGCGTCAGATGGTAAAACCCTGCGGCCGACGGACACGGCTACAGTTCTGAGAGCGCTGGGAGAGACGGAGCCAGGACTGTGCTGGAGTTAAACGTGTTTGAGTCAATTAGGTAGTTTTGAATGGTTCGAGAGCCGCACTGTTTGGGGAAAATATCGATTTTTCTGACCAAGTTTTTGCATTAAAGTGCGTATGACAGGTTTTAATGATTTTTTAGTTTTGACTTTAGTTGGTGGAATAAAACCTGTTGTGAATATAAATGATAGTTTTACACCAATCGCGTGACAGTTTGTGAAGACAAGTTGAAAAATATGTTGAAATTTACAGGCAGTAGAGCAGAATTCCAAAACATGATGACATCACACTGGGGAGACACACGAGGGACAATTTACAATCAAGAAACACATACATCTGATCCTTTAAACATTAATTCATCAAAATAAAGGCGTTCCTATATGTTTTTGTTTGTCAAATAATAATTTCTGAGACATTTGAGGAGTTTTCACCCAGTGTACGACATGGTTTCTAGGCAACAGTTACAGAATTCTGTGTGATGTCATGATTTACAACCAGGAAGTAAAGATTTAAACCTAAAAAACTGCCAAACTGGGATAAAAATGGCTTTGTTTTTAGCAGAATCTTGAATATAATTACTTTAACTGTGTTTTAGTCAAATGAGTACTTTAACCCGTCATGGGCCCTTTAATATACCAATATATACCATACCATAAAAAAACCAAGGCACCCTCTATAAATTTAAAATGCCTTTATTAGTTATGGCATGTCTCTGTGGACCTCAATGAACCCATTAATAACATCACAAACAACAAAATGTCTCGCTTTGATTTGAATAAAAACTGCTAAACACTGTAGTTTGGATTTGTACAAACATGTTCTGAAACAAGAGACAAAAGTGCGACCAAAAGCAATAAAAATGCACTAAAAAGCGAGAAAAACGCGCCGACAACCACGACTCAATGCACCAAAATGCAACTAAAAGAGACAAAAACGCAACTAAAAACAATAAAAGACACGACTTAAAGTGACAAAGACACTTTTAAATATGTTGTTTAGCCTCTGTAGCCTCTGAGCAGATGACTTTATTTACCTCTTACACCTCTTAAGTGCAATCATTCAACTCAGTGCACCAAAACGCAACTAAAAGCGACAAAACTGGGTCTAAAAACTACAAAGGCGCGACTAAAAGTGACAAAGACTCACTTAATTACAACAAACACAACTGAATGTGACAAAAATGTGACTAAAAACAACAAAATGATGCTTAAAATGTGAATCTGAACAGAAAATCTAATCACAATCACAAAACTGGTCAGAAAAATCACAATTACATATTTTTTCCCAAATGGTGCAGCTCTATTAAAGGCAATAGAACAAACAAAGTCAACACAAATCATGATAAAATCGAAATTATCTGGCCCCAAGAAAATCGTGATTATAATTCTTTGCCGTATCGCCCAGCCCTGCGACTAATATAAGTGTTGGTCGACTAAGACTCCATTGACCGATAAACCAAGGTGTTCTATGGCGCAGTTTTGAGCAGAATAAAACTGGATTATGTGTCATTTTTGGAGCAAATGATTGCACTTCAAAGATTGCAGGTTTTGCGATTTGCTAATTGCGTCCATTCGAATTGAAATTTCAATTTGATTTCAACTAATTGTGCAGATTTTCTGTCACTGGCGGTTTAGGAAACGTTTACAAAGCACCGTTAATCTCACTCAGATAAAACAAGAGGTGCATGGATGACACAGAGCACACGGACGACAGAAGATTTGCCGTTATGAAAAAGAATGTCTGTTGTAGCTGCAAAAACAACATAATAAAACGTAACAAATGGACCCAAATAGTGTAGAGTGGACAGAAATGTAAATGTAGAGTGGAATGGTATAATGGATGATTTCTATTGTTCAGAGTTGGTGCCTGACCCGCTCTTGACCGGGCGCCGAGGAGGAGCTGACGAGGCCCTTTATTTGAGCTGAACTGGAGGTTTGGGCTCGGCTCTGCTGCAGTGGAGGAACCTGTCTGCTCACTTAACCCAGCACTGCAAGGGCTGCTGGGAAACACGGCCAACAGAAGAAGAGACGATGTTTGCAGCTCATATTGATCGATCTTGATTTGAGATTCACTTTGATTTTGTCTTAATCAAAACAAATAAATTGCTTTTAAAACCAGTTTCCCGAACATAATATTAGAGATTATTTTAGTAGTCGAGAAGTAAGAGCATAATCAATTTGTTGCGATTAATTGATTCACTTGCTTCAGCCCCAAACAAGCTTACACTACATTAGGGATGTCACAATATAGTTTTAGTTGTGAGGGGGATAAAAACAACTCGATTTTACAATTATTCGCGATTATCAGTGTAATGAAAGGAACCAAAGCAAATATGATTTGTTTGTCATTTTAAAATACTTTATTAAACACTTACATTTGAAAAAAAAAAATCATATTTAACTTATTTCAAATATTTAATGTAATGTTGTTATAACAAAACAGACACTTTTTAATGATTGAATTATAATTAGGGCTTTAATCCTTTAGTCGATTAAATCGGTCGATTATGTTTTAGTCGACCAACATTTTTATTTGTCGACAAATTTTATTCAAATTAAAAAGATTTATATGGCAAAAACAACAAAAAGATACGAAGTGGGTTAGCCAAAGATTTTGGAGGGAATCATAAATGTAATCCAACCTTTATATCTAACATAACTACATCATTTACTAGTACTTTTCTGTATGAATAGTTTTCCTGTGAAGATGTGTTCTTTTGAGTTCAGTTTGGGTCAGCTACATGGAGATACTTGATCATTTTGATATATTTTTGCCACACCCCCTTTTAGTCGACTAATCGGTTGATTTGGGCATGTCTTTAGTCGACCAAGAATTACTTTATCAACTGCAGCTCTAATTATAATTGTTCTCTGTTTTGTCAAATGATTTAAAAGAATTAAATGTCATTATTAAGAAATATATAATTAAAATAATGAGCACTGTGACAGAGAACAACAGCAGTCATAAACGTTTGTGTCTTCTTGACTGAATGACTGTAATAAAAAGTGCTCAGATATACATTTCTGGTCAGGTGCGCCTCACATTTATCGGGTCACACACACAGTTTATCCGACTGTTCTTCATGAGCCGCTAAACTTTTACTTTCAGGTTGCGGTTCACAGCACATTATTCTTTTGTCTTGAGCCTCGTGATGTTTTCTGGACCACTTTATTTGAAATTTGAACACTTTTTTTTACAGATGATTGTCCTGAAGATGCTGGATCATGTTTGAAGTGTTAACACCTTTAGCTGCAACCTTTCCACGACAGGTTTTGCAGATTGTATATCCTTTTCCAACGCCCTCGTCTTCTTTAGGATCTGAACATGATCCCACACGGCTGACTTTGTTGTTTTTTTGGGTGGATGCCGCTCCGGTGCTGCTGTTCCTTCTGCATCGTTCAGTTGAGGTGAGTTTGTCGCGCTGTGCTCTGTTCATCGCCGCACACAGACACACTTCTCGCGAGACATTTCTGGGTTGTACTGTGGCTTCTAACGTAGGGCTGTAACCCTTTAGTCGATTAATCGGTCGATGGCGTCTTAGTCAATAAACATGTTTATTAGTCGACTGATTATTTTATCTGTATTCAACAAATTTATGTGGCAAAAACAGCAAAAACAAGAAGATTTGGAGTGAGTTTGCTGAAGATTTTGGAGTAAATCAGTATCTAACAAATAATTACACTGATTACTAGTACTTTTCTGTATAAATTGTTATTTTTGCATGACTTCCTGTGCAGTTTCGGTCTTCTTAGTGCAGTTTGGGTCAGATACATAGAGTCCCCCCCTTTTAGTCGATTAATCGGTCGATGGGGCAGGTCTTTAGTCGACCACAAATTCGACTACAGCCCTTTACATTCTAAAGCTCCCACAAATAACCTACTGTGTCCGCAAATAATCACAATTATTGAACAAAACAAAGCGGTTAATCTTGACATGCCAACACTAAATTTAAGGCTTAAACAAGTTAATTAATTGCAACTGATTGATTATTTACATAAACATCAACCAATTTTATAATCGAATAATCATTTTTTGAACAATACACAGCCTCTGAAAGAGCTGTGCCGTTTTATCACTGAGACAAAGCAGAAATTCTCGTAAAATCCCACAAGAAACATGACAAATTAAGCATTTTATCGAAAAACCAAATTTGATGCAAGTATATCCTGTTACAATACATTACTTTAGCTTCCTCTCGGTTAAATATTGTTAAAAAAAATCTCATTCATCAGCATTCTGCATTCTAAACAACTAATCGATTACTACAATAATCGTTAGTTGCGGCCTTAACTAAATTATGTGTTCTGGTCTGCAAAAAAAAGCATCATTTTGTCTACATGAGTTCATTATTTGAGTTTGACTTAAATGTTCCAGCTGTGTATCACATGACACTTTGGCAGGGGGCGATTGTTTCCTGCAGAGCAAAATAAAAGGAGCTCACAGAGGCGCGAGTGTGAGGTTTATGAATAATGAGACAGAATAAATGCATAATTGAAAGCCTTACATATGGTTCACAGGGAATGACTCGATGGAAGAGGAAATTAAGAAGCTAAAAGGCTAAACACGGATATACTTCACGATCATTTAATAAAGTAGCAGCAGAATAAGCAAACGCCTGGATTTGTACTTGATAAAAGGAGCATCAAAAGTCTAATTGTTGTGTTTTGAAAAGGTTCTCTGTTGTGGTCGTCAAATGTTTTGGTCTTTGCGAAGCATCAAAGAGCCTTTTCAAGCTTTTCTATGTTTGGCTGCAATAATTCCCTTCTTTGTTGGTGCTAATGTAGAGATTATTATCCATTTCAGCCTTTTCTGTCGCGATAATCAGCCCACAGATCACAGTCGATGTTGTCTTAGTCGACCAAAATGTGTACTGGTCGACTATTCTTTTATTTTGATAATAAAGGATTTCTATGGGACAACAGGAAGAGTTTAATCGAGGGCTGCACAATATATCGAAAGAATATCGTTATTGCAAAGATGGACGATCATTTCTAACGGTTAAATGCATTAATCTTGTGTTTTTTTTGCGTCACAGCTTGTTTTTACAGTACTAAGATTTTCACCAATCAGACTCAAATGTTCACCCCCAAAAGCGACGTTTTGCGAAGTACAGAAGTGAATATTTAAGTGTTTTAGTTAAATCTCTTGCTTCAAAATCCTCTTTCCACTATGTTTAAAATGCCTCAGTGAAATATTTTTATGGTTTAAAGAATGGACAAAGCAACTCCAGGTTTTAACTCCAAAGGTCTCCGATGTGTGTTCATTTGTACCAAAGTTACTATATTTTAAAGTAAGAGTTCAGTTATCCTTCATACCTGGAAAAGAAAAGAAAAATCTATGCAAATGAGGAAAAATATCGAGACAATATCGTTCTCTCAATACATCGCATTTTGCACTAATATCCAATATCGTGCAGCCCTAGTTTAATCTAATTTATAAATGCATTGTTTACTCGCACGTTTTTGCATAAATGGTTGTCTTTGCATGAATTCGTGTGCGGATGTGTTCTTTTGAGTGAATTTGCAGTCAAATACACGGAGATACTATTGCCTCACCCCTTTTAGTCGACTAATCGGTCGATAGGCCGTGTCTTTAGTCGACCAAGAACTTCATTAGTCGACTACAGCCCTAGATTACTCTTTTTTGAGCATCTTTCATTACACAAAACCAACAAATAATAGTGAGGTAAACGTAATATCTGATCCAAATACACAAACGTAAGACTTTGTTATGAGTAAATCTTCAAAAGCACTGTATAATAAACAATTTGAATTAACAACAGACCAGGAATAATATATTTTTAATGTTATTTGATTGGTCTAACCCTCATCTATGAACAGATTCTCATGACGAGCTTTGTGTCAATCCAAAACTATTGGAAGAAAGGTTAAGAAAGACAAAACACATAAAGGACGGCTTGTAGTCACATAAAGCTGCACTGGGTGTTTGATACGACACATTCACAACAAAAAACACAAAAAGGAAAGAGTGAATTTAAACCCAAATGGAATTAACGAGTGTTATTAGATGCATTGGGAAGACTTTGTTAGTTTGACCACAAAGTTGATTCATGTTATACCAACCTCCAACAGAACTGATTCTGCACCATTTCAATCCTTGGGAGGCTTTAAAATGAGGCAAAGAAAAAAGTCATTTAATATCATGGACTTAGGTCTGGGAGATATGGTGATATGGTGATAAAAATGTAATTGTGAGCTCATCTCTGTGACAATCTGCCATTTTTGTGAAATCGTCACATCGTGATTCACTGTTAATGCAGCTGTCTGTTCAAAAAAGTGACTAAAATACGACTAAAAGAGTCAAAAACATGGCTAAAAGAGAAAAACGCGACTGAAAACGACAAAAACGTGAGTAAAAATGACCAGTTAAAAATGACAAACACATCTGAACGTGTCACAAAATGCGACTCTAATGGTTTAAAATTTGACTTTGAACAGAATCCTATTGATAACATAAGTGGCAAACCTAATCGCAGTCGCACTGGTCAGAAAAAGCTGATATTTTCCCTAAATCGTGCAACTCTGTTAAAGGCAACAGAAAAATACAAAGTGAACATGAATAGTGATAAAATCAAATTCATGATCTGGCCCCAAGAAAATCGTGATAATATGTTTTTGCCACATCACGCAGCCCTGGAGCCTTTAAAGACGCTCAAAGCACGGGCTGTGTACCTTTAGTCGATTAATCGGTCGAGGTCGTCTTAGTCCACCTACATTTTTATTAGTCGATTACTTATTTTATTCAGATTAAAAGGATTTATTTGGCAAGAACGGTAAAAACAAGAAGATATGGAGTTAATTAGCGACAGATTTGGGAGTCCAACATGTAAATACACTGTTGACACTAGGGCTGTATCCTTTAGTCGTTTAGTCGATTAGTCTTCTTTAAAGACAAACTAATTTGTCTTAAAGAAGAACACATCGTGGATGGAACTATGAAGTAAGTTCGCTGAAGATTTTGAAGTCTAATGTATAAATACACCGTCTTTTTTTTTTTTATTTAAACCTGTAGACATGTTTTGTTTTTTAATATACTACATCAGGATGTCACAGAGCGCCGTCATTTTAGTTTCATCTGGGTCAAATTTAGTAAAAATCTTACATTCACCGGCACTTGTCGTTCTAAACAACTAATCAATTAATTAGTGCAGCGATTATTCTTTCAATCTATTACCAAAATGATTGTTAGTTGCAGCTCTAATCCTAGTATTGATCAATTACAATTTTCGATGAGAATTGACTGAGTCTTTATCTCATCAAAACTTGAATAATTGCACAGCCTAAAAATATGAATCTCTCATTAAAACTAAAAAACTTCAATTAAAAAAAAAAAAAAAAAAAAACTGACAAAAACACAACTAAACCTACCATAACCTCTGACTGAATTTTATTAACAGATTATTATTTAAAACAGATCTTATTTATGATTTTGTTTTTGTATTGTGATGTTAATGTTAGTAATGTGTTTTAATGCCTGTAAAGCACTTTGAATTACGTTTATCGAAATATGCGTTCCCAATAAATGTTGCTTTCTTGCTAAAAGCCACACGAACACGAATAAAACTAATAAAATAAGTCACCAAATGAAACTAAAAGGCGACAAAAACGCACCAAAAACGCTCTGAAACACATGATTCTTTTATTTCAGTCTTTTCGTCAATTCTCCTGGTTGTGTCTTTGAACAGAATCCCATTATTAAAACATAAATCGCAAATCTAATCACAATACAGGTCTGAAAAATAGTAATTTGATATTTTTCCCTCCTGCTTGTCTCCATTGATATCCTTTAACCCTGCGCGGTTTAATTCAACACTTTATTGACTCCCGCGGCCTCATGTTGTCGTTGCATCGATTGTTTTGTCGTTCTATCGATTGTTTTGGCCTCTTTAGTCCCATTAAATACGTTGACGCTTTGCACACAGCACGAGGAAAGCTCCATGAACAAATGCATAGGCCGTGTGCGCTAGCTTTTAGTGACGCGAGGAAAGGGAAAACAACCTTTCCAGTGTGCAAGGGTAAAAAAAAAAAACTGTGCGTCACATGATGGTGGTGGTGCTACAACTGCTGCTGCTGCTGCTGCCCTGAAGCCAAAAGTTCATCAAGTTGTCATTTGGTCAATACTTTTAGTTAGATTAGCGCTGGATCGAAGGCAAGTTGGACGCTAACCAAAAGGAAGGATGTAGCGTCACTGCAAACACCAGAGCGGCAAGTGTACAGAGATAATGCCAGATAATTAAGGATTATGGTAATTGACAGTGTGTGCGCGCCAAACTAGTGAAGATAATAAAATGACGTGACTAAAGCTGGCAAAAACCGAACTACAAGCGGCACAAGCAGGACTAGAAGTAGCACAACCGTGACTAAACGTGGCACATACATGATTAAAGGAGACAAAAAACGTGCTTGAAAGCGAAAAAAAAACACTAAAAGTGACAAAAAACTCCACTAAACAATAAAATCAATAAAAACAAAAGCACAACATAAAGCGAAAAAAACAACAACAACTAAACAAAAAAAAACATGACAATAAGTGAAAACACTTGACTAGAATTGACGAAATGCAACAGGGCGACAAAAATCGCAACAAAAAGCGACAAAGCTTGACTAAAAACACAACAAAACGCAAGCACACGCAACAAAGACGTAACTAAAAAGCAACAAAAACCTGACTAAAAGTGATTTGGCATAAAAAAGCCGCGTAATCATAGTGCGTGCATCAAACTAGTGAAGATAATAAAATGACGATAATGAATGGCATGAAAAACTGGCAAAAACTGAGCTACAAGCGGCACAAACAGGACTAGAAGCAGCACAACCGTGACTAAACATGGCACATACATCATTAAAAGGAGACAAAAAACTGACTAAACTTGATGAAAACCTGTCTGAAAGCAGAAAAAAGCCGCTAAAAGTGACAAAAAAACTCCACTAAACGACAAAAACAGCACTAAAAACAAAAGCGCAACATAAAGCGGAGAAAAAAAAAACCGCGACAGTCAGTGAAAACACTTGACTAGAATTGACGAAAATGCAACTGAAAGTGACAAACGCATGACAAAAATCGCAACAAAAAGCGACAAAGCCTGAGATAAACAAAGCTTGACTAAAAACGACAACAAAACGCAACTACAAGCGACAAAGACGTAACTAAAAAGCAACAAAAACCTGACTAAAAGTGATTTGGCATAAAACAGCAGCGTAATCATAGTGTGTGCATCAAACTAGTGAAGATAATAAAATGATGATAATGAATGACGCAGCACAAACAGACTAAAATTGGTGAAACGTGACTGAAAGCGAAAAAAAGCCCCTAAAAGCAGCAAAAACGCCACTAGAAGCAAAAAAAAACCACGGCACTAAACGACAAAAACGGCACTAACAGCAACAGAAGCTCAATAAAAAGTGCAAAAAAGCGACAAAAATGCGACAATAAGTGAAAACCGCGAACTGATGAAAAGCGACTGGGAGACAGAAACGCAACTAAAAGTGACAAAATCGCAACAAGAAGCGACAAAGCCTGAGATAAGCAACAAAGCTTGACTAAAAGCGGCAACAAATACAACTAAAAGCAGCAAAAACGCAACTAAAAGTGACAAAAACGACAACAAATGCAACTACAAGTGGCAAAAACACCTAAAAGTGACAAAAACGACAACAAATGCAACTACATGTGACAAAAACACCTAAAAGTGACAAAAACGACAACAAATGCAACTACATGTGACAAAAACGCAACTAAAAGTGACAAAAACGACAACAAATGCAACTACAAGTGGCAAAAACACCTAAAAGTGACAAAAACGACAACAAATGCAACTACATGTGACAAAAACGCAACTAAAAGTGACAAAAACGACAACAAAGCGCAACTACAAGCGACAAAAACGCAACTAAAAATAATCATAATCATTAATAATAATCATAGTGTGTGTGTAAGATAATAAAATGACAATAATGAATGACGTGACTAAACCTGACAAAAACAGAACTAGAAGCAGCAGAAACTGAACTACAAGCGGCACAAACGGACTAAAAGCGACTAAAAAAACTGACAAATTGATCAAACGCGACTGAAAGCGGAAAAAAAAGCCACTAAAAGCGAAAAACACAGCACTAAAAGCACAACAAAAAGCGGGGAAAAAAATGCGACAATAAGAAAACACTTGACTGAAATTGACAAAAACGCCACTAAAAGTGACAAAAATGACAACAAATGCAACTACAAGCAGCAAAAACGCAACTAAAAGTGACAAAAATGACAACAAATGCAACTACAAGCAGCAAAAACGCAACTAAAAGTGACACAGCGCAACTATAAGCAGCAAAAACGCAACTAAAAGTGACAAAAATGACAACAAATGCAACTACAAGCAGCAAAAACACAACTAAAAGTGACAAAACGCAACTACAAGCAGTAAAAACGCAACTAAAAGTGACAAAACGCAACTATAAGCAGCAAAAACGCAACTAAGAGTGACAAAAATGACAAAACGCAACTACAAGCGACAAAGACGTAAATAAAAAGCAACTAAAACCTGACTAAAAGTGATTTGGCACAAAACAGCAGCGTAATCATAGTGAGTGCATCAAACTAGTGAAGATAATAAAATGACGATAATGAAACGTGATACTTTCTTTATACAGAAGAAAAGGCTTGATACTCGATAGCTCTGGAAGTGCTCAAGTTTGTTCATCGAGTACAAATAAAGGGCAGAAAATCACAAACATCAAAGTACTAAAGAACCAGTTGAAGAAAAATGGACTTTATGTAATAAAAAGTAAAAGGCATTTCACAAAGATTTGCCTGTTAAAGCATTAATGCAGTGATCCTGATGAAGAATTGTGCTTATTTTTGTTCAAAGGAAGCAACTCAATCCATAACTGAATCATCTCTAGCCATTTGTATTTATTTATTTTTGTCATAACCTGATCTTTAATTCAAAATATTCATTCACTTTAACCATTTCAGGCATCTCAAACCTCACAGAAAGTACAGTACCTGCTCTCAAATGAACTGAAGGAAAAAGTATGTCATGTAAAATTTACTTATGAGCTGATAACTAAAAAATTTGGTCACTTTTGTTCATTGCTAAAGGTGAAATTTACCCGAGTGTAGTCATTTTACTTTTGTACTGTTACTTTTCCACTGTTGATATTCAATTTGATCAGAATGTCAAAACCTTCCTTAGTCTTTTACGATCTTATTGTAGACACTGTATGTCCAGACCATCAGGAAGTGTTGTTTACGCTGGTTTGGTCCTGGTTCAGTCCTAGTTCTGATCTCTTTGAGTCTAAATATTTTGCAATAAATGTGATTTCGTTTTGAATACTTGTTCAAATTAGTTATATTTATCATTTTGAGACTAGTTTTAGTATTAATCTGGGAATTAATTATTTCTAGGGCTGTGGTCGACTAAAGAAAATCTTGGTCGACTAAAAAGGGGGTGTGGCAAAATATATCAAACCTTTGAAGTATTTCCATGTATCTAAAGAGAAGTTCATGGAAAAACAACAATTTCTATGGAAAAGTAGAGTATTTATACATGGACTCCAATATCTTCAGTTAACTCCATACGAATCCATTTAATCTAAATAAAATAATTAGTCGACTAATAAAAATGTTGGCAACCAAGATTAGATCGACCGATTACAGCCCTAATTATTTCACAAACCTACTGTAAACATTAAAAAAGCAGCTTCAAGAACTGCTTTTGATCTTTAAGTTCATTTTCATGTGTTTGTTATGTTTCTGTTCTGTATAATTTGTTGCTTAATCCTCATTAAAATTGACGGTTTTATTTTAGGGCTGCGACTAAATTATTCTTCCAATGTATCGATTACTCAATTGGAGCAGGAGCAGCCGGTGAATGTGACATTTTTACGCAATTTGATGCTGTTTCAGAACATCTGTAGAGTTTATTTAATGAAAAACACAAATTATAGACATTCTATTAGGGCTGGGTGATATAAAAAAAAAAAAAAAAAAAAAAAAAAAAAAACACAATTTTCTTGGGGTCAGATCATGATTTCAATTTTATCTCGATTCATGTTCACTTTGTATTTTTCTATTGCCTTTAATAGAGCTGCACCATTTAGGAAAAACATCTAATTGTGATTTTTCTGACCAGTGCGACTGTGATTGGATTTGTGATTTATGTTTTAATAATAGGATTCTGTTCAAATTGACAGTTTAAACACAAATTTGTCACTTTTAGTTGCGTTTTTGTCACGCTCAGTTGTGTTTGTCGTATTTAAACGCGTCTTTGTCACATTTAGTCACGTCTTTGATGTTTTAGCCGCGCTTTTGTCACTTTTAGTCACATCTTTGTTGTTTGTTGCTGGGTTTTTGTCACTTTTGAACGCATTTTTTAACCACTTTTGTCACGCTTTTGTCTCTTGTTTCAGAACATGTTTGTACAAATCCAAACTACAGTGTTGGCAGTTTTTATTCAAATCAAAGCAAGACATTTTGTTGTTTGTGGAAGAAATTATTGCACTTCAAACATTGCAGCCTTTGTGATTTGCTAATTACATCCATTAAAATTGTGTTTTTGTGTCGATTTGGTTTAATTGTGCAGCTCAACATCTGCTCAGAGGCTAAACAACAGGAGAAAAAGTGTGTTTGAACAGACAGCTGCTTTAAAGACACAAACAGTCAATCACGATACCACGATTTCACAAAAATAGATGTTTTTAATCACCATATCACCCAGCCCTACATTCTAGTGTCATTTTGGACCGCCCGAGTCACTAAAGTTTTTCTCTCCACACATGGCATGTTCTGGTGAACTCGGTGTAAAGTTCAGACAACGAATTAGGCAAGTTAAATTCAATATTGCAGTTAGCAATACTTGTACCATGAGAGTCCTGAAAATGTATTTTATCAGTCTAATAATATGTTTAGAAAAGCTGCTAGGGAGTGATTTACACAGGATTTATTAAAGAAATGTGTATATTTTTGCAAATCCTTAAACTTCAGAGCGCCTAGATTTTAACTTTTCTTTCTCTTCTGTCATTGGAGGTTCAGTTCTGTGTGTACAAAGCGTATAGTATAGTGCTATTTATGAACGCAAAAGGCTATAATTGTGGCTTTTCAGATCATTTTGCAGAAAGGCGTGACTGTCCTGTCGAAATTGCACATCTGGAACTGGTACGTAGTTGAATTATTAGTTATTTACGTGCAAGTTTAAAGTAAAACATTGTTCTTATACGTTTTAAATTGACGCAATATGCCAATTTTAAGATACAGCATTGTACAAAATCAACTTGTTCATAAAGTAGCACTGACGGTAGCTTCACAAACCGAGTCACTTCTGCACACTGCCCTTTTGTTTACATTGAAGGGAGCGTTCATGAGTTCAGGCCATGACAAACAGACAGCAGAACTATGACAAACTGGCCACTGGATTATGTTGAAACTTTGCACATTTGTAAGATTAGACACAGATTATCTACAAAAATCCACTTCCAAATATTGTGGATTATCTTTTTACATGTTGCCAAGCTCTGTTTTGTTCACATGCATTGGTTTTTTTGTTGCTTTCTAGTGATTTTTTGCATATCCTGTTCCCATTTTGTGTCATCTAATACAGACCCTTTAAATGCAAAGTTCTGAATGACAGAATGGAGGCAACAGGACGCAAAACGAAATGAATCTTTACATATTTTCAATTCTTTACTGGCATCAGATGTAAATGCTAATGGTTTGAAGTTTCTAGAACAAAAAATAAGCAACAATGGGTATTACTAGGGTCCGTTAGTTTGTTTTTCTATTAAGAAAAGACAGAAAAATACAATTTTCCAACCTTAAGAGTGGATTAGAGTTTAACAAAGAGTATATTTAGTTATAAAAGTATATACCATTTGCAGATAAAATGAAAAATGTATGAATATTTGTCCAGTTTTATCAAAATAATCAGGATTTTACCATCATCGAAAGTCATGATCTCTTATTAAATTAACAAATTACGTAAAATACAATTGGAAATGCCTTTAAACTGGGCTCTGATTTCACTTCAATGTGGTAGAGTTGTTCTCTTTTGCCAAAACCATATTGATTTGAGATATTTCGTGTATTTTGAAGTTATTAACAGTTTTGCCATCGAAATTGCTTCATTTTCCACTCCACTTTTGCCTCCTTTCTTGAATTGAAAGTATAGTTTGCAAACTTTTACAGGGTTTTCCACACTGCAGGGGTTTTACAAACGTATCCCTGCGCTTCCTAGATGTTTTTGCAGCAACCATATCAGCAAAGCTTTCACTTATTTTACCGAAATTTCAAAAAAACAAGCTGAAAAAGTTCCTTACCAGTCGTGTGATCCACTGGTCCCGTCCCGTTCACCAACAACGCGTGCAAGTGAGGATTTATCGCCTCCAAAGCCGTGCAAAACTCTGAGAAAAAGTCCCTCTCTTTCCTCAGCAGTATTTTCAAGAGAAGGTCCACTTTTTCCGAGTTGGACGAGCAGTTGTGTCCGACCTCGAAGCCCTCAGACTGGGACAAAGCTCCGGACTGAACCAGCGTGTCCACGAACCGATCCGCGTCCGAGCAATCCTCCACCAAGTTCGGGTAAAATTTCTCCAGCAACTCCTTGTGTTTTGGCTCCATTGCGCTTACGTCGACTTTAGCACTGAGCGGCTGCAAAACAAATCGATAAATCCGAGGTTTTAAAGTCTCCGGCGCTAGTTCCGAAGATTGCCGATCGCGAGCCGATAAGAAGCCGAGTACCGATGGTTAGTTGCGGTCCAAATCCGGCAAAGATCCGCAAGAAGTAGTAGTAGTAGCCATGTTTGTTTCCCAAGTCTACTCCTCACGCCAAGATGACAACACATTTTCCCCGCACTTTCTCGCCCCTTTCCCCGCGAAAACACGCCGCAACCGGCTGGACATCCACTCGGAAAACGTTAAGGAGACATCGCGGAGCGGAAAAGCAACTTCTCGTCGACGTGTTGTTAAGTTTTGGAGCACTTTCGGAGCGCTGTTTGCGGACTCGGCGCTGCGGCTGACTCCGCCATGGTTCTCTCAGTGGGAGCAGCTGGGGCTGAACGAGCCAATCACGGCGCGGACCGGAGTTTTAAGGTGGCGGTGGGCGGGGCTTACGTTACGCGGCTCACCTGGATTCACGTAGACGTTTTTTTTTTTTTTTTATTATTATTATTAACATGTTGATTAAAAAAGTTTCGTATTTCAAAATGTATTTTGTTTATTTATTATTTATTTATTTTTATTTATTTATTTTATTCATTTATTTACGTATTCCTCCCCTCTTGGTTTGAATCCTTTAATTACAATATATCTCTGCCATAATTGATGTATAAAAATGGACATTGCACACTATTTTATATAAAAAATAAACATAATAATAATAATAACAACAATAATTATACTCATCTTCATTCTCATTAAAAAACAATGTGATTAATGTAATGTATTAATATTTACAACATTTATTATTCAGTAACTTATAAACCTAAACAATAATGGGATTTGTTTGTATTGAAAAATTTGCTTATTTAGAAACATAAAAAAAATAAATCATATATATATTAATTTTTATATTTTTTTAAAGCAAAAACAGCCTAGAAGCTAGGTTAAAACTCATATGCTTATTTTCCTAAATAAATTGACTAAGTATATTTTTCATATTCATACATTTTCATATTTTTTTCATATTCATATTTTGTTTTCACCAATAAAAGTAAAGAGGAGAATATAGTGGGAAACATGTGTCATAAACAAAGTCAGAATCAGAACACTTTATTGATCCTCAAGGGAAATTATGAAGGCTCTAAAATGGGTCAAAGAGAGATTTAATTCCAGCTTTGGCTTGAACTTTTATGCCTTATGTCAATGTGTAATTACCAAGGAAACGGTTGTGATATTTTTCTTTTAATGTTTAAAAATGTGCCTCAGAACACTGCCTTGCCAATCGTTTTACGCTAAAACACAACAACCAAAATTCCATACCAAACTAATGGACATATGAATATATTTATTACTGGACCACTCACTCTTTCTGTTGTATCTTACAGACGCTTCACTGCCCTCGCTGTGCACCTCTGCTCCCCTGACACTCCTTCATTCTGCTCCACATAATCCACCATCATCCTGAAGACACAAACGGCATGTAAGACTCAACTTAATCTGTATATCTTGATGTAAAGATATCGAAATTCTCACAGCGCTCATTGTAATTCCCCGCGTCTTTCTTTGGGGCGCCGTTGCTTGCACACACCAGGGATTTAAAGCTTAATGCAGGACAAAGCGTGCCATACATTTGCGTACTTAAGGAAAAAAAACACGCTTTAACAATGTAAGTGGTTATGCAATGGTGCAGATGAGTTCGTTTCGCTGCACGCCGCCCCAGAGACAAGTACAGTATGAAAAAGTGAGCGAGCGACGAGCCAAATGTGCAGGAAACTCACTGCACTTCAGGCCAAATAAACCCTTTTAAATATGTGAGTTACTAATTTAAAGCACTCACAATGTCAGCGATATATTCAAACAGAGAAGGAGAGTTTATTATGTGGGCCTAGTAGACTTATAGTGGGGAAAGTACTATATTTTTGTAACATTTCTGGTGAGGGGTCCACTACCTGCTTGTCTCCGTGGAGATGTTATTGCCTGAAATGTTGCAAAGCATGGCATTACCTCAAGTGGGAGCCGACCATCAGCTCCATCCAAGAAGGCCCAGCAGAGGATGTACTTCCTGCGGCAGCTGAGGAAAGCCAAGCTGCCAGCGCAGATGATGGTGCAGTTCTACACGGCCATCATCGAGTCCATCCTCACCTCCTCCATCACCGTGTGGTCCATCCTCACCTCCTCCATCACCGTGTGGTCCATCCTCACCTCCTCCATCACCGTGTGGTCCATTCTCACCTCCTCCATCACCGTGTGGTCCATCCTCACCTCCTCCATCACCGTGTGGTCCATCCTCACCTCCTCCATCACCGTGTGGTCCATTCTCACCTCCTCCATCACCGTGTGGTCCATCCTCACCTCCTCCATCACCGTGTGGTCCATCCTCACCTCCTCCATCACCGTGTGGTCCATCCTCACCTCCTCCATCACCGTGTGGTCCATTCTCACCTCCTCCATCACCGTGTGGTCCATCCTCACCTCCTCCATCACCGTGTGGTCCATTCTCACCTCCTCCATCACCGTGTGGTCCATCCTCACCTCCTCCATCACCGTGTGGTCCATTCCCACCTCCTCCATCACCGTGGTGGTCCATCCTCACCTCCTCCATCACCGTGTGGTCCATCCTCACCTCCTCCATCACCGTGTGGTCCATTCTCACCTCCTCCATCACCGTGTGGTCCATCCTCACCTCCTCCATCACCGTGTGGTCCATCCTCACCTCCTCCATCACCGTGTGGTCCATTCCCACCTCCTCCATCACCGTGTGGTCCATTCTCACCTCCTCCATCACCGTGTGGTCCATCCTCACCTCCTCCATCACCGTGTGGTCCATTCTCACCTCCTCCATCACCGTGTGGTCCATCCTCACCTCCTCCATCACCGTGTGGTCCATCCTCACCTCCTCCATCACCGTGTGGTCCATTCCCACCTCCTCCATCACCTCCTCCATCACCTCCTCCATCACCGTGTGGTCCATCCTCACCTCCTCCATCACCGTGTGGTCCATCCTCACCTCCTCCATCACCGTGTGGTCCATCCTCACCTCCTCCATCACCGTGTGGTCCATCCTCACCTCCTCCATCACCGTGTGGTACAGGAGCCACAGAGGGACAAACAGAGACTACAGCGCATTGTGCGCTCTGCTGAGAAGGTGATCGGCTGCAGCCTTCCATCTGTCCAGGACCTGTACGTCTCCAGGACTCTGAGCAGGTCGATCACAGCTGACCCTTCTCACCCTGGACATGGACTATTTGAGCCACTCCCCTCGGGCAGGAGGCTACGGTCCATCCGGACCAGAACCTCCCGCCACAAGAACAGTTTCTTTCCCTCTGCCGTTGGACTCATGAACACTTTGTAACACCTGCCACTTTAACAACATATATATAAGAACTATCTATTTGCACTACTCATTTGCCAACTGTACATTCTGTATATAGTCTCAGTCTATTTTATTCTTAATTTTATGCATGCCTTTTTATATATATTTTTTTTTTATTCTATTCATTGCTTTATGTTGCACCTACGCCGAAGCAAGTTCCTACGTTTGTGAATTTCACTGACAATGGCAATAAACCGTTTTCTGATTCTGATTCTGATTCTGATTAAACACATCTATGTTGCATGTATTGAATCACACGTTGCTCAAAACATTCTTATTGGGAGGGGGATTGCCTGTCCTTAACTTTGCTTGGAGGCGATGTCTTCTTGTTTCCATGGAGATAGATATGTTTACATCATATTTGTGTAAAATTAAAATTATTGTACATAAGAGGTTTTTATTTTGCCTTACCTTGCCTTGCCTTTTGCGCTTTGGGTGCCTATTAGGTGGAAAAGCGCTCTATAAATAAAAATTCTT